>JAVTVY010055607.1:0-29780 GCA_036873755.1 Hanleya hanleyi | reverse complement strand
GCAAATATAAAGGTTTGCGCCCGGTCTTAAAGATGTCTTTGAACGCCTCTATCAGATTCGCCCCCGTTTTCGTCCGGATGGGTACCACCCACGCATACTTGGATAGGATATCGATGCACGTCAAGATATACCGATTCTCATCGTTGTGTTTGGCAAAGCTGCTCATATCCACCAAATCCGCTTGCCACTGGGCATCTATTCCTCCCACGATGACCCTGTTCCGTAGAAAATGGCGACGGACAGATCGATGTAAGGTATAGGTGTCTTGTCTTCTTAACCAATCTCGGACTTGGGCACGTTGTATCCCCTGGGGTTTGGCCGCTTGATAGAGAGCCGACAATGCACTATAGGCCGCCGGACTGTCGGGACTGTAGTATAAGTTATCCAGCACCTTCTCCCAGCGCTTCATGGTGACACAATGATGATGCACCCTGGCTCTATCGTTTATTTATAACGGGTATATCTTGGGCCGGAGTTTCTTTCTGATTTTCTTCATTGGCTTTCACAGTGTCCATGGTCAACGACCAGTCCAACTCGTCTGATGACCGCTTGATAAACACTTCATCCACATCTACCACGGCATCTTCCAATGCAGACCATAGATCAGGGTGAAGGGTAAAATGCACTGTACCCCCATCTAGCCGAACCAATTGAGCAAAGAAAGGGCCGCGTCGGATGTACACATCGTGACACAAGTGGATGAGATCGCCGTCCAGTTCACCACACAACACCCGTTTGAATTTGGTCCAGCCCTCCCGGGACAGACGAATGTGAGCCGGGCACGGTTGTGTAGGATCCGCATCACAGATGTCTCCCACCTCCTCCATGATATCGACCTTATCCGCATACACGTGCAGGAAAACCTCGGGGGTCAAGCTGAGATACGCCAGTATCACACGCTCCGCCATGGTCAGGACGTGAATGGTACCATAGTTGACTGTCTCTCGTATTTATAGGGACAACCCCGTGAGATCAAAAGGATCAGTTGGTCATGTCACTGGGCTGACTGAGTGTAGCCGGGTAATCAATGGCATCGGTCGTCGGGTTCATGTAGTTGTTCATTGGGTTCTGTCGCCGATTCTCTCAGGGCACGAGCCCACTCCAACTCATCTGATGACCGCTCGTCCGGTGTAAACAGCTGGTCCACGATTGACACCACTTTCTCGAAGGCTGTCCACAGAGCGGGGTCTAGGGTGAAGCCTCGCGTGGGGTCTTGGTAGCGGCCCAGACGTGGGAAGAAAGGTCCACGGTATACGTAGATGGCATTGTCTATGTGGATGACGTGTCCATCGAGCTCGCCGCTCAACACCCGTTTAAATTTGGTCCAGCCGTCACGAGGTAGCGTCACCGTATTCGATACGGTCTCAGCGGGCGACCAGCAAACTCCACGGTCTTCCACCAGGGTGACTTTATCTTCATAGACGTGTAACCCCACCCGGGGTGTAAGAGGCAGGATGGCTCGTAGGACGGGTGACATGCTTGGTCCAATGTCGAACGGTGAATGACACACACTCTGTCTGACCCTCGTATTTATAGTCCCCACTGTCAATACCACAGCGCCAGGGTCAATAGGGCACAGACTAGTGTGAGGCCAACCAGCCGGCGCTGGTTCCGGCGTGAGCGATCCTGGTCCATAGCGCGAGCATCAAGGATGGCTGTCATAGTCCAGTAGTGATGAGTGATGGCACGCCTCTCCATCGAGTGCACTCTGTGGAGGACCGCTTCTGTGAACTCGTTCAGGATCTGGCGTCGTCCCTCGTTGTCATCGCCATCTGCAAACATGGACCGGACCACTGCTCGGTAACCCGTGAATGAATTCACCACGGTGGCATACTAGCGGTAAAATGCGAGTCGCACAGGGCTGGATCTCCGTCATGGCTCTGTAGAAATGAAGGTGTGTGATTCCGAGAGACGTGTTTTATAGACCAGATGTAGCTATACGGGTGTAGTCCGTGATACGTACTATTCTGATGGGTTAGTCCAAAAAAAAAGACAGCAACAACAACAACACAGATTACAGGTCAATCCTTTTATTATGCGTGAACATCATAGAAATGCATGTTCTGACCTGTCTGTGGGGGGTTTTCCACAATGGCGTTCATCTTCGTGTCTTTTCGTGTACGTCCGTGTCTTTTCGTTAAAGTGCGTGTATTTTCGGTAAAGTCCGTGTCTTTTCGGATCGGTGACGTCCGTGTCTATCATCCGGGTACTTCGCGTCTGCGCAATGCGGCTCAGCCGTACACCAGTACACCAGTCTCGATCCTCGACTTGGGGTAGAGTGTGCTAAAAATAGATCACCAGCTAGCGTGCTATAAAAGGGGAGCGGCCTTGCCGTTTCATCAGACTCTCTGTCAACCATCAAGATGTTCACTTGCACAACTTGCCAGAAGCAGTTTACTCGCCCAGAAGATTTGCGACGACACGATTCCTCCATCCACAACGGTACACTATATACTTGTATAACCTGCGCACAGTCATTTAATCGGGAGGATCATTTACTGCGCCACGAACGCTCACTCCACGAGGGCGCGAAGGAACAATGTAATGAATGTGGTCAACTCTTCAAACGACGCAGTCAGTTAAGACGGCATCAGTGTTTGATTCATGGTCCGTCTCTACGGTTTGGGCGACAGCTTCCTACTGAAGAGGAGCCGCGGAAGGTGAGACCCAGTGAAGATAAGCCCGGGGAGACGAACGCCACTGGTGATGCGATCACGGAGAGCCCGCCTATACCCAAGGTTCAGAAGAGCCTAGATATCCAGCCAGTCCCTAGCATTGCTGTTGCCAGTCATACGCCTGACGACATCGGACATTTTGCAGATGCAGTGGATATTCCCAGCGATCTGTTACAGGACGCCCATCCAGTGAATGACATCGATCGGCGCCAATGGCCCATGATACGGCACATTTTCCACCGTGATCGCCCAATTCCAGATATCTACAATTTCCCACTGACCGACCGCACCCGTCAGCGCAGCTACGTGGAAGCCATCTTCAAAGATCAAACTACGGCCTTCAAATTGAATGTCGCTTTCGGGTACATCTTACGTCACAAAAAGACGGATCAGTTACGGTATTATTATGCCAGTAATAACAGCCATGTGTTTGACCAGCCGTTCACCATCACTAGAGACGATGCTGGAGATACTGGACACCGTGGAACCCTTGAGATGGGCACATCGTCAACGCCCCAACATACAATGGGTGGTAGAGAGGGTCACCAATGTCACGTTTTTCCTTACCAAGCTGACCGACCACCCCCATCGGTTGAATGCGTCACCCGCGCATTGATGAATACCATAACATGCCGCACATACTCTCTATGTCTACATGCTGATCGTTGACTTGAGCTCAGTAAACACTTGTACATAATGTGACGGTGCGTAAATAATAAAACATGGTGTTTGATATTTCAATTTGTTTTGCTGTGAACATACTAAACATACCCAGGGCGGCTCCCCCAGCCTGGGTATGATGTAACATTGGGGATAATAAACTGTGTAAACCTTGCTGAACTTGTTGTTATTCATGACAACCGCTTTCCGCTATACTTGGATGAAATATATACCCCGATGTGATATAGTGCCCTTGCACACTTCCGGATAACCCGCGTGCGCGCTGCAGCTGGGGCGGGGCCGGGAAAAACAAAACCCGGAGGGTTGAACGTTGGAACTCTTCTGGGTTTGGAGGTAGTTTTAGTGACATGGGACCCATACAGGGTCCAGTTTTCGACACTAGGTGACCACATCCCGACAAAAATGGTCAGTTTTCGACACCGGATGTGCCGCCATCTTGGATATGTCCCATAATGCACCGGGTCAAAATACTCGCTCCTGATTGGACGAGAGCTCCGTGGCGGATTTGAAATACTCGCTTCTGATTGGACGAGAGCTCCGCATTGCATCTGCGCATGCGTAGAATGGTATTCCTACCGCACACCCAGCCCATTAGATGCCCCTTGACATAAGCTTCACTTTGATACCTCACTCGACCCCATTGGATCATTAGGGACTCCCCACATCCCAAAACGTCGATGCGCATGCGCAGAATGGTGACAACGCCCGAGCCGCTAGTCCAGTCAGATGCCCCTTCACCTAGGCTTCACTTGGATACCTCACTCGACCCCATCGGACCATGAGTCGCTCCCCTAGCTCCCAACACGTCCATTTCCATACCCTTGGGCCACCGCGCATGCGCAGAAGGCCGATAGTTCAAACCCACTAGTCCAGTCAGATGCCCCTCCACATCAGCTTCACTTTGATACGTCACTCGACCCCATTGGACCATGAGTAGCTCCCCTAGCTCCCAACACGGCTATTTTCATACCCTTGGGCCACCGCGCATGCGCAGAATGACGCTAGTTCAAACCCGCTAGTCCAGTCAGATGCCCCTTCACCTACGCTTCACTTTGATACCTCACTCGACCCCATCGGACCAGTAGTCACTCACCTAGCTCCCAACACGGCTATTTCCACTATAGCGCATGCGCAGAATGACGCTAGTTCAAACCCGCTAGTCCAGTCAGATGCCCCCTCACCTAAGCTTCACTTTGATACCTCACTCGACCCCACTGGACCAGTAGTCACTCCCCTAGCTCCCGACACGTCTATTTCCATACCCTTGGACCACCGCGCATGCGCAGAATGACGCTAGTTCAACCCCACACCCAGCCCATCAGATGCCCCCTCACCTAGGCTTCACATTGATACCTCACTCGACCGCACTGGACCAGTAGTAACTCCCCAAGCTCCAACACGGCTATTTCCATATCCTTGTGCCACACGAGTTGTCTCCCTTGAGTCAATGTGTGCAGATGGCGCTACGGTCGCCGCCGTGATATGGAAAGGGCATCCCCACACCATCCTGGAGCCGCCATTTTGTTTGTTGTTTTCTTGCGGAGATACACGGGACAATAAACACTCGACCCTAGGGTGGTAGACTGATCCTATTAACATGGTACAACACCTATAGATTATGTTTATTACTAGGACGTCAGCGAAATACTAGTACCCATCCTCCGCATGGCAGAACTGTACAACCCAGAACAAGTCTAGACACCAACGACAGTGACAATATCTGCAATCATGCAAAAACACCCCTCCTCCCCCTCTTTCTAGTCCAAGACCCTGTGCTGGTTCAATAATTTCAGTCCGTTATGATTCGGGCTGTAATGTTATTCCTTTTACCGATGTAAAAGTAGTAACATGTCGCACAGGGTCGCCAACGACAAAAACAACCCCCTCCCCCTCTTTCTAGTCCAAGCCCCTGTGCTGGTTCAATAATTTCAGTCCGTTATGATTCGGGCTGTAATCTTAAACCCACCATCCATCCCACCACCCACCCCACAGCCGCCATCTTAAACCCACCATCCATCCCACCACCCACCCCACAGCCGCCATCTTAAACCCACCATCCATCCCACCACCCACCCCACAGCCGCCATCTTAAACCCACCATCCATCCCACCACCCACCCCACAGCCGCCATCTTAAACCCACCATCCATCCCACCACCCACCCCACAGCCGCCATCTTAAACCCACCATCCATCCCACCACCCACCCCACAGCCGCCATCTTAAACCCACCATCCATCCCACCACCCACCCCACAGCCGCCATCTTAAACCCACCATCCATCCCACCACCCACCCCACAGCCGCCATCTTAAACCCACCATCCATCCCACCACCCACCCCACACGCATGCGCACACCGCCCCAAAACCGCCCCAAAACAGGTCGCTGTGACGTCACAAAAGGTTCTGCGCATGCGCACTGAAGCGCCAATGCGTCGAAATGCTCGGTGTATACTACTCCGGCAATATGTCGTATATTTCATTCCCTGAACTCAAGTTGTGAGTAGCCGTCATATGTGTTGTAATTTTTTCCTGTATATGGCGAGATTCTGCTGGTGGACGTTTCGTCTCCGAGGCCCGCTCACTGTACAGACCTTTTGGTCTTTGATATATGTTGGCATTTGTGGGAAGTTGATACTGGGTCGACATCGGGCCTTACAGACTAGTCTTCTGTGTTAAATGCCGTCATTTACATCTGACGACGATACAGCTCACCAATCCCCAGTGTACGAGTTGTCACAGCGAAACAGCTCACCAATTACCAGTATACGAGTTGTCAGAGCATTTCCATCATAGCTATCTATATTTGTATCTAATACCGCTTATGCCGGTACTAGGGGCCGTGTGGTCATATCATCCAAGTTGCCACATGAACAGGTACAATAAAAGCGTACCTGAGATACAACACAAACCACGAATCGTTAGATTCTTGGTATGTGCTTTAGCATAGGTTAACCGGAAGACTATACTGTGAAGTCATGTGGCTCTGCCAGTGTGTCGGCACATCTGCCTACTTCCCTTATATGTGTTGTAATTTTTACCTGTATATGGTGAGATTCTGCTGGTGGACGTTTCGTCCCCGAGGCCCGCCCACTGTACAGACCTTTTGGTCTTTGATATATGTTGGCACTTGTGGGAAGTTGATGCTGGGTCGACATCGGGCCTTACAGACTAGTCTTTTGTGTTAAATGCCGTCATTTACATCTGACGACGATACAGCTCACCAATCTCCAATGTACGAGTTGTCACAGCGAAACAACTCACCAATTACCAGTATACGAGTTGTCAGAGCATTTCCATCATAGCTCTCTAAATTTGTATCTAATACCGCTTATGCCGGTGCTAGGGGCCGTGTGGTCATATCATCCAGTTGCCACATGAACAGGTACAATAAAAGCGTACCTGAGATACAACACATATCACGAATCGTTAGATTCTTGGTATGTGCTTTAGAATAGGTTAACCAGAAGACTATTCTGTGAAGTCATGTGACGCAGTCAGTATGTCGGCACCTCTTCCCACTTCCCTTATATGTATTGTAATTGTTTTGACTGGAGAGACGTCTATCAACGAGAGCACACCAAAGAGACCGTTCTACAGCGTATTCCCACTATAAAGTCGACTTGTCTGTGAACCTGGGAAGCGCGCGCGCTATAACGCCGTCAGATCATTGGCAGAATTCATATGAACATCGAACCAACAGCCTGTGGGTTGAAAACTCCCAACATAAACTCGGAGGACGCGTACGCTAGAGCTATCGCTCAAAAGAAACACGTGTTCGAACGAATAATTGAGAATAAATACTCGTCGGACTCGCGATAGCCGTCATGCGACAGAACGATACCTACCTGAACGCGTCGATAGTCCTGTTTTTTATGTCTTCGAGAGACTCAGATGTACTAGATGACGTTTCCATCGACCCAACCAGCGGAGGCGATATTGGCGATGACGTCGATGATGACGACAATGACGAAGACGTGGACGATGACGACGATGACAACAGTTTGTAGGACATCGCGGTGAACAAAGCCGTCGAGATGCACAGGAACAACATAGAACGAAAATCGGAAGAACTAGGCGATTTCCAGGCAGCCCATACGTCCATGCGCCCTGAGATTTGAAACAAGTCAAATGAATAGATGAAAGAGATGAATAGCTGCGCCAGGACGATCTTCACGAGAAAGCCAAAACTACCACGCGAAAGAATTAGATTTGCAAACTTCGGAGACCTGGGAAGTTTCCGTAAGCATGCACAAGAAGACGCATAGAGCCCGTTCTGGATGATGGGGATGAAGAATTCTAAGAGCCCGTTCGTCTGTACCAAGAGTCAGCAATATTTTAATCCGTATACCTATGAACTTTTGCGTATTATGGCAGTCTCACAGTGTCATTATAGACACGCAGTACCCTGTCTAAGCGTCGAACACCAGTTGTATATTATGTTGCAGCATAATCGAGTATGATGATAATAAAGGAACACCTCAGTAGTAGCGTTAGTGGGAATTGAGCCCTATTTCACTCGGATGTAGAGGTCATTTGCGGAGGAAACGCGGAGGAGAGGTCAAGTGCACTATAGTTCCGGCAGAATGACCAAAAAGCTACCTCCACACAGGAGAGTTCCAATTGTTGCAGGGAATGTATTCATCCGCGATGATGCGGTTTTGGCGGTGATGCGGTCGCGGGAAAGGGATCCATGTGAAGCCTATGTGAAGGGGCATCCAGTCATGGGTGGGTGCATGTAAAATTTTTCCTGAAAAAAAGAACGGAACACGGACTTTATCGAAAAATCCGGGAAAATGCCTATATGGGGTATGGGGGGTATATAGGTCGCCGGGCTTAACGGGGCTTGCCTATCCATAGAGTTATCTCCCCCTAGTTCCAGGGTGGGTGTATGTAAAATTTTTCCTGAAAAAATACGGAACACGGACTTTATCCTAAATTACGGGAAAATGCCTATATGGAGTATGGGGGTATAGGACCATCCTGGGAAACCTACTTCTCGACATTTGCGGTATGGTTGTTTGGATTTGTTTTCTTAGTCTCGTCATTTAGAACATGATAGGAAGTGTCCCGGAGCGAAACGGTGAAATTTTTGAAAAAGTACATACAGACCCATATAGTCCCATACTGGGGGTATAGGACCAATGTTTGTCCCCCCTGGGAAACCTACTTCTATACATTTGCGGTAGGGTTGTTTGGATTTGTTTTCTTAGTCTCGTCATTTAGAACATGATAGGAAGTGTCCCGGCACGAATCGGTGAAATTTTTGAAAAAATTCACCGAGACCCATATAGACCCATATAGTCCCATACTGGGGGTATAGGACCAATGTTTGTCCCCCTGGAAAACCTACTTCTATACATTTGCGGTATGGTTATTTGGATTTGTTTTTCACGTCTCGTGATTTAGAACATGATAGGAAGTGTCCCGGAGCGAAACGGTGAAATTTTTGAAAAAAGTCACCGCGGCCTGGGTAGGCCCATAGGCCTATACTGCATGGCTATGGGTGTATAGGTCCATACGTGGTGGACGTTTTGGAGTCTAGGTGGGCCACTAACGGTCCGATGGGATCGAGTGAGGTCTTATTTTGAAGCTCTCATGCAGGAGCACTTGACTACACTAATGGTTCGTACGTTGTCAATAGTCTGCGCATGCGCAGCCTGGCCGTAGTATAGAAAGCAGGCATTTTTGGGGATGTGTGTGGATGTATTTGGGTTAGAGATGGGCTATTCACGGTTCGAATGGGTCGTGTGAGGTATCCATGTGAAGCCTATGTAATGGAGCATCTGACGGGGTGAGTGCGGGTTGAAATAGGGTCACTCTGCGCATGCGCAGTGCACAAAGGGGTATGGACATAGACGTGTTGGAGTCTAGGTGGGCTCCTCATGGGCCGCTGGGATCGGGTGAGGTATCCATGTGAAGCCTAGGTGAGGGGGCTAGACTAGGGTGTCGTTTCCATTCTGCTGCGCAGGTCACGTGGGTTGTGACGTCACTTCCGGTTTGGGTGAATGGGGCGTGACCTTTGGACATGTCTAGACTTGTCTGTGTTTGTCATGCACTGGGGTTTTCCCCCCACAATGGCGTTCACGTGGTTTGGTGGGTCTGCGCAAGCGTGTGTGACGTCACTTCCGGTTTTTCAGAATGCTCAAACACTATCTCCAACTTTCCCGGCCCCGGCCCCGGCCCCGGCCCCGGCCCGGCCCGCTCCGGCCGCAGCGCGCGCGCGGGGATGATGTTCTCCGCAAGTGCGCGTCATCACCGGCAGTGCGCGCACCTCAATGAAATGCCCGCTCCAAACCTAGACCAAAACACGTACTTGGTCTGTGGGCTGATTTCATTGGCTCTCTATTTTACTATAGTGCTCTTGCATTCTAACATTGATGGGTTACATTTTGGCCCCATCCTACACCACTGATTTCAGTTTGACTGAATCTCCACATTGGGCATTTATGCATTATGAATAAAACACACAAGACAGGGTTTTTTTTTGGTGAGATCTCATTTTTTTTATTCAGTGAACAACAACAACGTGAGAACAACCACGTGAAAACTGAAGCCCAGAACAAGGGGCTTGTACATTGAAAGAACTGAAGCCCAGAACAGCGGGCTTGTGCATTGAAAGAACTGAAGCCCAGAACAGGGGGCTAGTAAACTTAAACCCAGAACAGCGGGCGTGTGTAAATTGAAAGAATTCAAGCCCAGAACGGGGCTTGTACATTGAAATGATGGGCGGCCCAGTCATATACGAGTACATCGCGGTCCTCGGCCTTGGGGTACTCGTCAAACATCTGTACGATGGTACATAAGGGTCTTCCCCGGCATCGATGGTACAGGTAAAACAAGCAATATTGTCTGCACACGCTACTGGTCAGGCTTTGCAACGTTTGACTGTTCCAACACCACGTCTCTGTGCCTTGATCCATGAAGTCTGTTAAATCGGGATGGAGGGGTGGCAGGCCGTACGGGTCAAAATATTCGCCCTGCTGTTCTGTCAAGTACACGGCCACCCAATGTTCACCGGGCCGATCCATCGGGTCCGTGTTGAGAACGTAAGCAGCAGGATACATACGGCCTAATGGGAACACATCTCGGGCGAACACCCCTTGAAACATCATACGTGTCTCTGGGTCATTCTCCAGCACGGTGGTTATCTGGTCTGTATCCATGTTAGGTGGAGAAGTCACACAGGACGTTGCGCGCCTTGTCCACTTGAATGATGTTGTCAAACTCGGCGTAGCAGATCACATTGACGGTGCTCGGGAGGGCTCGTTGAAAGTGGATTTCCAACCGTAAATTGCCTTGCTTGGCGAGGGCCAGCTGATGGTCGTTCTCTAAGGTGGGGTCAGATCGAAACAGAACAACGTATATCCGTTCCCGTAGTCCTCCCGACTGATCATATTCCCTTCGTCCTGGTTGATTTGACCGGTGGCTGTAAACAGGCTCTGATAGGCTCGAATGAAATTCGGGCGCCCAAAGTTCGGTGTTAAGGCCGTGGCTGGCACCTGTTGTCCATCCACATGCAGGGTCACAAAATTGATGCCGAAATGTTTAAAGTCAAACGGATTCTCTGGGTAGGCTCCACTGAAACTGGTATTTTCCACACAGGCCAAGATCAATCGCTTGGGTAGTTCCCCCAGGAACAGGTTTTCTTTGTTGGCGCTCATATTTCCAGCAGACACAGAGAACACTTTGGTTTGTACACGTCGGATAGGGTACTGGGTTGGTTTTGTTTCCAAGGCTTTCATGTGTCTCAATTGAACGGCTGGATTCGGTTTCACTTTTCGGACATACAGGACTGCGTCTTCGATGACAATCTTATAGTCAGCTGCATGCGCCTCTACGTTAGTGGCCATCAAGGCGAAGGTCGGAGGCGCCCGTATCAGTCTAATTTTGATGGGGATCTTGATGTGCTCGGCTTTGTCCTGGTAGAATAAAGCGGCTGTCAGTTGAGATTTTTTAGCCTCTCGTCCGTGCGACAACAGCGTCTCGATGTAGGCTCGATAGGGGTACGTGTTGGTCGAGTCACTGATGAGTTTGTCGCTGAGAAATATATCCACCTGTTGAAACATCGAGTGCAGCCAGAGATTCGTCGGGCCCACCGTTGCTTGGTCGGCGATTCTTGTGCCATCTCCATTGACGATCTTGGCTTTCACATACAAGTATGTATGGGCTAAATCCACATAGGCCCTATCCGCATTACTGATGGTGAACTCGATGGGCCCTGTTGCGTTGATGCTGGACAGCGGGAGATGCTCCACCCATAATGCTTGTTCGGCACTGGTCTGTGTGGGCGGCACGGTCCACAAATCAAATTCACTGTTGGTGGAGGGGCAGGACTCGGCGTGAATCAAGGACATGTTTAAGAAAAGATATCGCAGGTTTTCGATGTGCATCGTCGCTGGGTCGGTCGTCGACTGGTGCGTGGTCTCGGTGGGGCAGCTCTTTATTCCCTACTGTGCGTTGTGCTTTGGCCACCAAGACGCCTCCCGCTTCTTTGGCCCGCCGTTTCAAGGCTTCTTTGGGTGCCGTACCCCCCAAGACATCACCGGCCACTTGCAGTCCACTGCGTAGCGCTTGTTTGCCGATTGCTTTCACCCCACGCGTTACCAAGGGCAGGAACGTTTTGACGATGCTCCCGAGTATGTTCCTCAGTCCATGTCCACGTTGCATGCGTGCACCACTAAAAACCGGAAAGCCACCCCCGGCCTGTTGGGCATAATAGTCCATATAGCTGCGTGCATCGCACTCGTAAGGCACCTTCATTATGCAAAGTGGGGAGCACGTGCTTGTCGAAAATGAAGTGTCAGCACCACTTTCCCGCGTTCGAATGCCACCGGCCGTCCCGTGTCATCTCTTATATCCACCGTGATCGTGTTGATGTGGGTTTGTCGTACGGGCAGGTAGAGCACGTGGGTGAAACTGTGGGTGACTTGATCTCCATACAACTTTTTAATGGGCACCACCCGTAACAGAGGTGTGTTGATATCGCCCACGATGTGGTTGCCCACCACGTCCGAGTAGACATAGAGTCCGTACATACCCGACTTCATATCCATCGGGATCTCGCCTTGGTGGGCGGTGGGACCAGCGAACGTCCGTAGATCGAAACCCAGCATTTGCTGTAGGATAGGGCTCAGTACGACACTCGCGTTGGCGGTGACGATAAGCTCTGCCTTGTCGTTGTGTGCGTTGTAATCGAAGTTCACGTGATTCTTGAAGGGATAGGCTTTGATGGGTTTTGAAGTATTTGTGACCTCCCGTAGAGCCTTATAATGCAACAGTCTTGACAGCCCACCCATGAACTCCTTGGGAGTATCGTATTGGCCTTCGGGGAGGGTTAGTCGGGTGTCTTTTCCTTCGTAGGTCACCTCGTACCACACTTCATTGGCTCGCACGTTGTACCACGAGTAAGGGTATTGGATATCCACAAGGCCACATTCCCATCGTCCAGGTAAATGCAACGGTTGCGGTAACTGGGTCACGTACTTGGCCACGGTGTTGTCAGGAAACACATCCAGCGAACGGTTATTGGGTAGGGTGAGGTAAAACATGGCGACTGAGCTGTCCTGCTGCTGCTGTTGGTTTTAATAGGTGTTCCAGGCCTTGGGCGGTTGTGTCCGGCGTCGTGTTTGTCGCGTTGACTTGCTACGTGTCACGGCTCTGGAGATGTGGGGTGTCCTGATCAAGGGTGTTTTTTTTAGAGGTTTGACAAGAAGGTGCCCGTTGTGGTGGTGGAGTTTTGGGGGGTGACTCCGGTTCCCAGTCGGATTCCCAAGAAGGTAGTGGGCCACTCGGCAATTGCTGGGTTCGCTGCATAAAGGCCCAGCGGTGGGGGTTCCCCACCAATTCCTGTGGTACATGCATGTATTTCAAGCCTTGAGCAAAGACCTCCCAACCTCGAGGTTCCGTGTGCGATCTGCGTTTACGCATCAGGTCATTCACTAAATGAAGATCTTCCAGTTCATAGACTCGCTGCTGTTGGGGTAGGCGCCGTTTAATCAGGAAGTGCTCATCGCTCCAGTTGGGCAAGTAACTTTTCTCAAATTGACCTTTGACTTTACTGATCCGTACAGGGTCCCCGACCTTGTACACCGCCTTCGGCGTTCGTTGCGATGGCCTGGGGTACAAGACACGCCGGACTTGGGCTTCATTGCGTTGGGTCACGGTAATGGGGGCTCTCTCTATACTCCGATGATAGGCTCGATTGTAACCCCTCACAAGTTTCGGGAGAACATCGATGTACCGCCTTGTATTCTTATAGGTGAAATATTTATACATGCGGCCTTGGAATGTCCTGTTGAACCTTTCCACCACGGAAGCCTTGGTCTCGTTGTACGTATGGAAGAAAAACACCTTCTGGGCTTTCAGAAACTGTTGGAACGGTCTGTTGAGGAATTCCGTACCTTCGTCGGTTTGCAAATACAAAGGTTTGTGCCCGGTCTTGAAGATATCTTTGAACGCCGCTATGAGATTCGCCCCCGTTTTCGTCCGGATGGGTACCACCCACGCATACTTCGATAGGATATCGATGCACGTCAAGATATACCGATTCCCATCGTTGTGTTTGGCAAAGGCGCTCATATCGACCAAATCCGTTTGCCACTGGGCATCTATTCCTCCCACGATGACCTGGTTCCGTAGAAAATGGCGACGGACAGATCGATGTAAGGTATAGGTGTCTTGTTTTCTTAACCATTCTCGGACTTGGGCACGTTGTATCCCCTGGGGTTTGGCCGCTCGATAGAGAGCCGACAATGCACTATAGGCCGCCGGACTGTCGGGACTGTAGTATAAGTTATCCAGCACCTTCTCCCAGCGCTTCATGGTGACAAAATGATGATGCACCCTGGCTTATTTATAACGGGTATATCTTGGGCCGGAGTTTCTTTCTGATTTTCTTCATTGGCTTTCACAGTGTCCATGGCAAATGACCAGTCCAACTCGTCTGATGACCGCTTGATAAGCACTTCATCCACATCTACCACGGCATCTTCCAATGCAGATCATAGATCAGGGTGAAGGGTAAAATGCACTGTACCCCCATCTAGCCGAGCCAATTGAGCAAAGAAAGGGCCGCGTCGGATGTACACATCGTGACACAAGTGGATGAGGTCGCCGTCCACTTCACCAGACAACACCCTTTGAATTTGGTACAGCCCTCCCGGGACAGACGAATGTGAGCCGGGCACGGTTGTGTAGGGTCCGCATCACAGATGTCTCCCACCTCCTCCATGATATCGACCTTATCCGCATACACGTGTAGGAACACATCGGGGGTCAAGCTGAGATATGCCAGTATTATATGCTCCGTCATGGTCAGTACGTGAATGGTACCAGATTTGACGGTCTCTCGTATTTATAGGGAGACCCCCGTGAGATCAAAGGATCAGGTGGTCATGTCAGTGGGCTGACTGAGTCTAGCCGGGTAATCAATGGCATCGTCGTCGGGTTCATGGCTAGACAGTTGTTCATTGGGTTCTGCCGCTGCTTCTCTCAGGGCACGAGCCCACTCCAACTCGTCTGGTGACCGCTCGTCCGGTGTAAACAGCTGGTCCACGATAGGCACCACTTTCTCGAAGGCTATCCACAGATCGGGGTCTAGGGTGAAGCTTCGCGTAGGGTCTTGGTAGCGGCCCAGGCGTGGGAAGAAGGGTCCGCGGTATACGTAGATGTCATTGTCTATGTGGATGAGGTGTCCATCGAGCTCGCCGCTCAACACCCGTTTAAATTTGGTCCAGCCGTCACGGTGTAGCGTAACCGTATTCGATACGGTCTCAGCGGGCGACCAGCAAACATCTCCATGGTCTTCCACGAGGGTGACTTTATCTTCATAGACGTGTAACCCCACCCGGGGTGTAAGGGGAAGGATGGCTCATAGGACGGGTGACATGCTTGCTCCAATGACGATCGTTGAATGACACACACTCTGTCTGACCCTCGTATTTATAGTCAGGTGCCACTGTCAATACCACAGCGCCAGGGTCAATAGGGCACAGACTATTGTGAGGCCAACCAGCCGTCGCTGGTTCCGGCGTGAGCGCTCGTGGTCCATAGCCCGAGCATCAAGGATGGCTGTCATAGTTCAGTAGTGGTGAGTGATGGCACACCTCTCCATCTAGTGCACTCTGTCGAGGACCGCTTCTGTGAACTCGTTCAGGATCTGGCGTCGCCCCTCGTTGTCGTCGCCATCTGCAAACATGGACCGGACCACTGCTCGGTAACCCGTGAGAGAATTAACCACGGTGGCATGCTGTAAAATGCGAGTCGCATAGGGCTGGATCTCCGCCATGGCTCTGCAACCGTAGAAATGAAGGTGTGTGATCCAGAGAGACGTGTTTTATAGACCAAGTCACACATGCGCGCCTAGATGTAGCTCTACGGGTGTAGTCCGTGATACGTACTATTCTGATGGGTTAGTCCAAAAAAGAGAGCAACAACAACACAGATTACAGGTCAATCCTTCTATTATGCGTGAATAACCTGTGAACATCATAGGAATGCATGTAATAACCTGTCTGTATGGTTTTTCCACAATGGCGTTCACCTTCGTGTCTTTTCGGTAAAGTCCGTGTCTTTTCGGTAAAGTCCGTGTCTTTTCGGTAAAGTCCGTGTCTTTTCGGTAAAGTCCGTGTCTTTTCGGGTCGGTGACGTCCGTGTCTATCATCCGGGCACTTCGCGTCTGCGCCTGCATTGGGGTATGTATGAGGGTCTTCATGCGCGCGCGCGCAATGCGGCTCAGTCGTACACAAGTACATCAGTCTTGATCCTCGACTTGGGGTAGAGTGTGCTAAAAATAGATTACCAGCTAGCGTGCTATAAAAGGGAAGCGGCCTTGCCGTTTCATCAGACACTCTGTCAACCACCAAGATGTTCACTTGCACAACTTGCCAGAAGCAGTTTACTCGCCCAGAAGATTTACGACGCCACGAGGCCTCCATCCACAACGATGCACGGTATACTTGTATAACCTGCGCACGGTCATTTAATCGGGAGGATCAGTTACTGCGCCACGAACGTTCAATTCATGGGCCACCCAAGCGTCCATGCGAGGATTTTGGTCAACGCGTCAAACGACGCAGTCAGTTGCTGCGACACCAACGGTTGATTCATGCCCCGGTACCATGGCATGAGCGACAACTTCCTACTGAAGAGGAGCCACGGAAGATCAGACCCAGTGAAGATAAGCCCGGGGAGACGAACGCCACTGGTGATGCGATGAAGGAGAGCCCGCCTATACCCACAGTTCAGAAGAGCCTGGATATCCAGCCGGACCCCAGCGTTACGGTTTCGAGTCATACGCCTGACAACATCGAACATTTTCTGGGCGATCTCTTACAGGACAACCATCCAGTGAGTGACATCGATCGGCGCCATTGGTCCATGACAAGGCACTGTTTCCACCCTCATGGCCCTATTCAAGATATTTACAATTTTCCACTGACCAACCGCACCCGTCTACGCAGCTACGTGGAAGCCATCTTCAAAGATCAAACTACGGCCTTCAACTTGAATGTCGCTTTCGGGTACATCTTACGTCACAAAAAGACGGGCCAGTTACGGTATTATTATCCCGGCAATAATATCTATGTGTCTGACCAGCCGTTCACCATTATTAACCGGAGGTCACTAGAGACGATGCTGGAGATACTGGACACCGTGGATGCCTTGAGATGGGCACATCGTCAACGCCCCAACATACAATGGGTGGTAGAGCGGGTAACCAATGTCACGTTTTTCCTTACCAAGCTGACCGACCACCGCCATCGATTGAATGCGTCACCCACGCACTGATGAATACCATAACATGCCGCACATACTCTCTACATGCTGATCGTTGACTTGAGCTCAGTAAACACTTGTACCTAATGTGACGGTGCGTTAAATAATACTACATGGTGTTTGATATTTCAATTTGTTTTGCTGTGAACATACTAAACATACCCAGGGCGGCTCCCCAGCCTGGGTATGATGTAACATTGGGGATAATAAACTATATAAACATTGCTGAACTTGTTGTTATTCACGACAACCGCTATCCGATTGTATAATACAGAATAAATAACGTATACGACTCCATCGGACCCATAGTGACCCCTGTCGGCGCCAAAATGTCTATTTTCATACCCTTGGGCCACCGCGCATGCGCAGAATGCCGATATTGCAACCCCACACCCAGCCCATCAGATGCCCCTTCACATAGGCTTCACATGGATACCTCATACAACTCCATCGGCCCATTAGGGACTCCCCTAGATCCCAAAACGTCTATTTTCATACCCTTGGGCCACCACGCATGCGCAGAATGCCGATATTTCAACCCCACACCCAGCCCATCGGATGCCCCTTAACGAATGCTTCACATTGATACCTCATACGACCCCATTGGACCATCAGTGGCTCCCCTAGCTCCAAAATGGCTATTTTCATACCCTTTGGCCACCGCGCATGCGCAGAATGCCGATATTTCAACCCCACACCCAGCCCATCAGATGCCCCTTCACGAATGCTTCACTTTGATACCTCATATGACCCCATTGGACCATTAGTGGCTCCCCTAGCTCGAAAACGTCTATTTTCATACCCTTTGGCCACCGCGCATGCGCAGAATGCCGATATTTCAACCCCACACCCAGCCCATTAGATGCCCCTTCACGAATGCTTCACTTTGATACATCACTCGACCCCATCGGACCATTTTATCTAGGGACTACTTTTTCTCCGCGGAAGCTTTTTCCCGCGACCGCATCACCGCCAAAACCGCATCACCGCGGATGAATACATTCCCTGCAACAATTGGAACTCTCCTGTGCTGGAGGTAGCTTTTTGGTCATTCTGCCGGAACTATAGTGCACTTGACCTCTCCTCCGCGTTTCCTCCGCAAATGACCTCTACATTCGGGTGAAATAGGGCTCAATTCCCACTAACGCTACTACTCACCTCATACATGCAAACTTACTTGCCCTATTTTTTTTTATTGTTTCTTTCACTCTCGTCCGTTTTCTCTCTCGGGATGTGAATTTCAGATCGAGAAAGTGCACCCGTATGGAGTTAAAGTACTTTTATTTATTTATTTGACGATATTTATAAGGGGTAGCCTGTTAGGCGAAGCACACTGATCTCCCACAAACCCCGTTACTCGCTCACAATCGTGCACAAACAATAACAACAATACTAATAAAACATTGTGATCGTATGAAATAAGTATGATAAAAATTAATTATCGTCCAATATTACTACGATGCATGTACCATCAGAGTCATGAAGCTTCAAAGATTTAAAATATATTTTTTATCAAACAGACAGAGAGGATCTGTACATCTTAACATACGTTTTTCGCAGTTTCCAAATAATTTTGAGTGAGAGTTAGATACAGGTTCGGGATCCGTCATTCAATATTACGTCGGGGCCCATAACAAAAATTGCGCGTCCATAATCGAAAGACCTATTTCATATGACAGTACGAAATTTAAAAAAAAAAGCAATCATAGTATATTTGTACTTTTCAATGATGGCAGCTTGATGTTCTCTACATAAATTCGTATCGTTGATCAGTATTCTTTAGTCATTTTGCAGAGTAGTGTGACTCTTCATACAGACACCATGAAGATCTTGAAGTGCATGGGTTCTTACGGCCCCTAGTCCCCTGTGTTAAGCGGAATAAGACACAAGTTACGAAACGTAAGGCCCTCGATCTTACAGGCTACGCTCGTATTTTTTCTATCAGAGCGCCCACCTGCTCTGAAATTATCTCAACTGCATTTAGGTAATGGACAATCCCAGTTAATACATTTGTGTGCTATTGCATTACTTTGTGTTGGTGTACGGTTTTATTGCGAATGATAATGCATTTCCAGTGAAAGGTATATTACCGCTCCAGGGAAGAAAGCAGCGATTTCATTTGGAATTAAAAAAATCTGTGATGGACTGAATATTTAAATACACGGTTTTATCGGTATAAACACGTCTGTTTAGACTTTGGCCCGTTAAATGATCGCAGTCATTGTGGGGGAACTGTTTGAGCTGTGTTTGAATTAAGTCCCTTAACCTTTTTCCCGAAGTCGGGGTTGTGCCCATGTATACGGTAGCGTATAGAAGTATTACAGCATGCTACTCCGTCCCACATTCTCAGAGCAGAAGTTTGACCTGACTGCATGACTCATCTGAATTGTGCTAAAAACGGCTGATGTTTTTGAAAGTCGAAGAATCTGCCTGATGCATAACTCAACTTAATATCTATTTATTGAATAAGTCGACAGTTAACTATTTGTACTTGCACGCATGGTACGACACATCAACAACACCCAGTTTCTTAAAACAGATATAGAAAATCAACTTTCAATCGCGAGGAAGGCATACATTTCAACGTTTACTGGCCAAATGTTTACACAGTCGTGCACATTTTTCCACTTGCGCAAGTTGAACAAAATATTATATACTTCCCATAGGTAAATGTTCGTCATTGTGCTTGGGAGGGACAGGATTCGCGCATTTCTTTTTTGGAGAAAATGACAGCCAGAAACTTTCGCCCATGAGAAAAACAAAAGCGTGGGAATGAGGACAGGTCATGTGTCGCAACAGTTCCTTCGTATGGTCAATATGCTCAAAATAAAGAAGCCAGACGTTGTGAACATTCGAAAGTGAGATAGCTCTGTAAGAAGAAGGACATGTATATGTACTCGTGTTTATGGCCGAAAGCATGATACTTCAACACATAAGAAGTCACTTATACGTGAGTTTTATTAAATACAAACTTTGTTAAATAAAGTCTATATCCTGTCATTTAAAGGGAATTGCCGTTATTCGTTCAAATATCCCAAGTACCTACATGCACCGGTAGCCTGCACTAGTAGACGCTACGTCACAGCTATTCTCACACATGTGCTTTTGCTAATACCGTGTTCATCATTGGCCGAATGTATGTTTCAAGTCCTGCAGATTAGACCGTTCACGAAACATTCAAATTCAAAATGATTCATTCTGTTGTTGATATCCATGAAAGGCAATGATTTTGACGCTTTGCCACAACAGTATATCAGGGTTCAAACGGATTCATTATCACATCGAAACTCGCGTAGTGTAATACCGTTTTCATTTTGTGGCGTTCAGTTCTGATAAAAATTCGACCGTGCGAAGGAAAGCAGAAGGGCTCGGACCACTATTAAAATTACATTGACGGCCATGTTAATGAAACTGCACCTGGCTGATTTATTAATTATTTTTGGACTTTCATCTCCTGGCAGTTTGTAGTTCCATTCAAGTCCTGCATCGCCATCTACTTCTTGGCGGGGGTCGCTCATCAAAATTTCGAGCCAGAGCGTCCTGTTGGCAAGCACCGTACTTCCGGCGAATAACTTACCTGCAAAAAGCAGAGTCTACGCACCTGCATATAGTGCCTCAGACTGGCATGAATTATGCAGTGAATTCAAAATAAAAGTCACAACTCAAAAGGGCACTTGTCATGCTTAATGTTGGCCATGCAAGCCCTTGTCTCATTATCAAAAGGAAGCTGGGGAAAAAATCAGCACAAAAACTTGTCCTCTATGGCAGAGGTTATTTAGAGGGGTTAACGGCTAGGGACTTTTTTTTAGTGGTCCGAGCCCTACTAGACACATTAAATTCAACCAATCCAAATGAAATTTGGGAGGCATGTGACCTGTCCACTTACCATTTCATGTTAGCCTATCTGAGCTACTTCCATCGAATATGTCTCGGAATATGAACCATTAACTACATCTACCCCCATCTTTCTTCACAATACACATGTATCCACTATAGTGTGGGGTGCCTTATGGCATTAGCCTAAACCAAGAAAACTCCTGTCACTGAGGAGCTGATCAGTCTCAAAATGGATTCTGCATACATCTGTGAATCCTATACCTAAATAGAAATATCCCTAAACTGTTTCTGGATTTTTCAATAATTTTTTTAAAAAGATGCAAAAAAAGGCAGATTTTGGTGATTTTTATGGTAAATATGACATTTCAGTGGAAAAACTAAAAATGTGTACCTTTCAAATTCTGGTCTGTATGAAAGGGGGACATCTAATACACAAATAAATGCCAGGCAGTGGCAAAAAAAATAAATAGCAAGACCCTGATGTCACTCCTGCATACCATAATACACATAATCATGTGTATCCATTAGGGTGATACGTGCAATACATTACTGTGATCAGCCTATGATGAAAGGTGTCAGATCAATTGACACACACTTTTGTCATAGAGACAGATAGTATATAAACTTTACCAATTACATGGCTATCTCATCACATCTCTAAAACATCACCAGATCAGCATGCGAAACTCGAAGAAACGGAAGCGAGTTAAGAAAGGAAAGAGAGGAAGCTTGGTCACCCGGTTCAAATTGGGTCATAAATTACTTCCCCAAAAAGTCTGCCATGCACAGGAGACACCCTCAACTTCAGGCATCATGAAAAACTCTGAAACTCTGAAACAACTAAACAGAATGAGCCAAAATCAACATGGCACCCCAGGTATGACAGAGAGGAATTCAGCAAAGTCACCAGAGTTGGTTATGATGGCCATACCTACATAATTCCGGATGAGGAAGGAAGGTCTGGGAAGGCAAAACTATTACGTCCCAAGGAGTCAAAGAAGCCGGATTTAGCAGAAAAGTATGCAAAGACTCCAGCAAGCAGGAGAGGATAGGCATGAGACTGTTGCATGCTGGGAAACTGCAAGATATGTGGAATGAGGCAATACGGGACCACGCCACCATTACACCTACCTGCCCACTTCCACAATTTGCCGTCAGTGAGGTGAAAAGAGGATTATGCTGGAAACAAACATTAAATTGCAAGGAGTGTACCTTTGTATCTAGGCAGTGCAAACTATACAATGAGGCTCCACACAGGGGGCGGGGACCTAAGTCTGCAACGACCAACATCCAACTTCAATCTGGCCAGGTGGATACTGCTGTGAGCAATAAAAAGATTAGGTTTCTATTAGCTAGCAGTGACATACCAACACCGTGTAGATCATCAATGCAAACAACAGCAAATACTATTGGTAAAACAGTCTTGCAAACTGCAGAAACTGACATGGCGGAGAGGCGAATGGAAGTTAAAGAAATTAATAAGATGAGAGGACTACCTGAAAATCAGCCAATCAACATGCAGTTTGATGTACGATACAACAGCACAACACGGGTGAACTGCAAGAAGTATGGACAGAGTGCATCTCAAGCCATTGGAATCGTATGTGAGGACCAGACTGACCAACACAAAATATTAGGGATGTATTTGGAAAACAAATTATGTGCCTCTGGAGCTTACTTAAGGTCTAAAGGATATACTGTTACTTGTCCAGGTCATGCAGACTGCACCGCAACAATTTCAGAGCAAACCAATATATCAGAGAGAACAATAGCATATCAACTCGGGAGACAGTTTGGAGTGGAAAGTGTTCTGGTGAAATATCTTACCACAGATGGGGATGCCAGGGGGGCGGAGGGCTTCGGCGAAGGGCTACAGAGTCTGCAACCAATCATCGAGATTCAGAGGCAAGCTGATATTGTTCATCTTGGACAGTCGCAGTTCCATAAAGCCAATAACGCCAACTTCTCGGAATTCATGTTCCCAGGTGACACCAAGCAAGAGCAGAAAGAGGCACAGAAAGTCTTCAGTGGAGATCTGAAAGATAGAAGCCACCTGATTTTGAAAAATTTGTTTGAGACTTATGCAGGGGACATAACTGAAATAGCACAAAGACTACCTAAGGTGTTGGATGCAACAATTGACTGTTATGCTGGAGACTGTGGAAGTTGCAGGAGGCATGCTATAGTTTGTGGTGGAGGGGTTAATACTAGTTGGTGGAAGAAATCTAGAAGTCTGAGTGCAAACAACATCAAATGGTTGAATATGGATGACAATGACAGAATACTGGTGCGAAAAATATTGAATATGAAATTGCATGCAGCAGCCCTTGAAACCATAAGGCATCTTTCAAACACATGTAAATCAGAAGGAACAAACAGGGCATTCAGTGCCTCACTGCCAAAAAATGTGAACTTTCCTACCAATGCGGCAGCGAGAGCTGGATCCACAGTGTTAAGACTGAACCTCGGTGAAGGAACATCACAGCATAAGAAACTTGAAGCACTCCGTGCACCCCTAGAAGCTGGCTCATCTGCCTGCAAAAACCTACAACAGATACAAAAGCAATGCGATTATGAAAGATCATATAAACAGAGGCCAGAGGTTAAAAGAAGAAAAATCTACAATAAAGCAATTAAACTTAAAAACTATATAAAAGCTAAGAAAGCTAAAACAGATGCGGATAAGGCAAAAGAAAGAAGAGAAGGCTACAAGAAAAGACAGCTTGACAAACACATGCCTGACTTTGAGAAAGAACACATTTATCCTAAAAGAACAAGAGTTGTCTCCCCTGACGTGTCGGACTCACCTGTTACTTCTGATTCAGATATTAACGTGCAATATTGTGACACCTTGGCCGATGACATAAGTGGCTTATGTCACTGGTGAATTCTTCTAAATTTATATTATGATGCAAAATAAATTTCAAACGATGAACGTGAATTATTCTCCATGTTTTCTTTCCAAAAGGCTGGATATTAATCACTCCATAATGGGGTGGCTGCTTCTTCTGCACCCCAGTCCACAGTAAACATGCTCCATTCGAGCCTAATTGGCTATTATAATTAATTTTTTCGAAATATTTTGCTCTCCATGTGGTATACAACTCCGCCATCTTTATCACTAAACTATGAAATTGACATCAGTGAGAGATTGACATCCAGCCTCCTTGTATGACTTACCTGAACCGGTGACATATGTATTCTGTGTTTACGCTTTTAGGGCTCGGACCACTATTAAAATTACATTGACATTGGCTTTTTCGGTCACGGCGATGTATGCAACCTAATAAGTTTTATTTATATCGTGCTAGATGTCAAGGTTCCAAACCTGCTATTCGTTTGTTCTATAAGGAACTAGAATATTACTATAATACAGAGAAAATAATATTTCATAAAGAGAGTAAATTATTAAGTGATAGTTGGGGTAGATGGATAGACCTGTTTGCGGTTGATTAAGATTGGAGTGATATCAAATTTCCAACGCATATTGCCATACTGTTTTGTATATCTGTGCTGTATAGCAAATGTATTACGATTGAATAAACTCGGGGGAAAATATGGTCATATTCTGAGAGATCATGAAGTCAGGAATTTTTCCCGGAATGTTTCCGAATCAACTGGCTCGTAATCGTTATATGGCGTATAAGGTATCCGCCATGGTGCGGATTTCATAGACGAACCATGGCTTGGGCTGATGAGTATTTGCTAGACATTGGCCATCCGTAGACACCTCCTTCCATAATTTTTAAATCCGAAACTAAAATAATAATATGATACACTGAATGACATAAGGTAGTCAAAATGACCACGTTTAGGTGATCCAGCGTCATGGCCACCGAAAAGCGTCCCCCTGACCACCACTGCAGTCATAATTTACTGCCTGAGAGATAAATATAACCATCTAGGGTGGGAAATCGGACTGACCACACATTCTGAATCAACGTGACTCCCTGGGTAGTCACCTTGACCACCCTGTGAGTTCAACTTGAAGCTACTTACATGAAAACGTGAGGAATAACGTATGTCGAGTGCTATGCGCATGCCCTTGTCCGCCTTTGGTTCGCCTGCTGCGTCGCCATATTGCATTTTCAGATAAACGGTATTGGTAACTTTTATAGTGAGCAAGGGAAATAGGCGCAAACCAGAAACTACCCTATAGATTGACCTTGGAGAATCCTCAAAGTGGTCAATTCCTTGACCAGCTTAAGGATATCCATCCCCATAGAGGCAGTTTTTGCACCCCCGTTACAATTTGTCGTCTGTATCAATAAATATACAAGATAACCATAATAAACTATATATTTTATGAAAGCGTACATCGTAGGGATTGCAACTATATGATTTGTAGAACCGACGCTGCTACTGTGTAGAAAATATTCTAATTTTAAAAAATTAAAAAGAAAACAATAGCGTCCATTTTTCAATTAAAATTTCATGAAAACTGTTGGTCTTGTTTCAACTTTGATGGTATACCTTGATAGGAGACAATTCGAACTAGTAAACCCTATCTCATTTTTTTTATTTTAGCCTGGTTTTGTTTTTACAGCTATTTTACTAAAATAAATTGGAAAAAACGTACTATTTTACGGTCGTTTGTCTTAAAAGTTAAATAATTAAAAAACTAATCCGAACTTACAAAAAGTGAGATAGGGTTTACTAGATCACCTTATAAGTAACAAGCATGCCAAATTTCAAAAGTGTAGCATGGATACTTTTCGAGAAATAAACGTTTAAACGTTTAAATCTCAAAATTTTTGTACAAAAATGAAAGGCTAGAAATCGGGCAAAATGTGTCCAGCTATACATCTGATGAATTAATCCAAATTTTTTGCTTGAATTCTATTGTCAAATACATTTTTAATCTGTCTAATGGGACCTACCCGAATTCCTGTTTATTCTGGATAACTATTACAACAGGTTTTTTTCATCAAGGCGGTTTAAAGTCCAATTTAAACTTTAATAACTTGCTAATACTTGTTCAGCTGAGAATTGTTTACACCTGTGTAGATCACTTCACGGCGGTTGTCTGAGTGAAGTGTCACTGTTATAATTAGAAACAAAAATACGGATGTTTGCATGGTTTTGATCAGAAGGGGGTAGATTAATGTAAATAAGTAGGACTAATAGATAATTAGCTTACCATAACACTGCGGAAATGAGTTTTGGAAAGGGAAATTTAACAGACAAAAATGATAGTAGCCAAGCTAAGGCAATCTGTTTAATTGTTCTAGTGCCTCGGAAACTAAATTTTTAAACCTAATATTGAAGCACTTCTATTTATAATTTTGATTTCATTTTTTCACCAAATGTTAGAGGAAATAGTGAATATTTGAATGCAGGAATAAAAAAAATGACCAGTTTTGACCCTCTAAGGGGATAGCTATCCTTAAGGTGGTCAACTGGACCTCTAAGTGTAACACCTCGGGTACAATTGATGACCACCTTATTTCTCCTAGTGCACTTTACCAGTGTGCTAAGCTAATTTATGGATAAACGTACACTATGTCGCTGCAACTGGTTTCAATTAATTCAGTTTTCAAACACGTCTTGCGATTATTATTAGTTGGAATTCATTGGACATCCGATATACGGGTGGTCGTTTCTCTGGTCAGGAAATTTCTACCCTGTAGGTCCACTATGGGTGTTTTGAGAACATCGTCTGACGTAGTGATTGTCTGCACCACAAATAAAACAGTGTCCAGCTTCTCGCCTATTTTGCCTCTGTCTTGGTTCTTTCCAGATTTATCTCCCTTTATTCTCGAGACTATCGAGTCGTTCTAGGATCTGTTGGAGAGTAGACTTCATGCTGACTCCTGAACGATCAGGCTGACGATTCACCCTGGGCACTTGATTTATTGGAGAGTTGGATTCTAGAGCTCTGACGGCCACTTTCTTCCTGTCCTTATCCACAAGAATTGCCTCAAATATCTCAACCACTTCAGCAGCTTCTATTACTGTCTTGCATTCCTTATCAATGCACCGACATTTCATCTCGAGTGAGATGGATTTATATAATTGGTTGAGAGCCAATGTCTCTTGTGCACGAGCATCAAGTGAGGGGTAAGCTTTCTGTGCCATCTGCCTCTAATCGTCACCGAATGTGGCTATAGATTCGCTTGCATGGCGGTATCTACTTTCAAGCTTGGACAACCACCGAGTTTGTTGCCTAGAACTTCCAAACCGCTGTTCAAGTTTCTTTGTCAATGTTCGGAAACTTCGTCTCCCCAGGGGAGTGAGTTCCATATAAAAGATTCTTGCCATACCCCTAAGGCTGGCTGCAAGTGCCAGTGCCTTCTCATTATCTGTCCAGGCAACCAATTCTACACAATCGAGAAAGTGCGAGAAATACTCCTCCCAGTCCCCTCTTCCATCGTATGCATCAGGCTTAAAATTTCAAACCCATGCGAGATCCACTTGATCTCACAGTCGGTGGTCCTCCGTAGGCAATTTCGTCTTCGCTTTCAGTATCCTCAGTCTCCTCATAGTTGTTATCCCCCTCCATATTTGCCCCTGACAAATCCCCTTGACCATGTTTTCCAGCCAAGCTACGTCTGTCTTTGATTATTACATGTGGGTCTGGACTTTCGGTCATTTTAATTCGACTTTGAGCTGCCTAATTATTTATGAACTTCCGATGCACTTTCCAGGCTTGATTCGTATCACTGGGTGCTAGTTATCAGTTTAGCATCCCACTTCTGAAATCAGTTGTAACAGACATGTGCCGAGCGCTGTTACGTGATAATGTACCATGTAGGAATAATAATGGATTTCCAGGGTGCGTGCAGATATCGGAGCTTCAATAAACCAATGTTAAACTGATTTACCACGTGTTCTTTAATTATTGTGTTTTACTTCTTCCTGTACTATTCCAATATGGCAGGAATATTGCGGTTCTCTGCCCTGACAATGCTAATCCAAACCCATCCACTATTTGTGCAACCGCAATATATTGTAATCAGAGAAGCAAACCGACAGTAGTTAATCCCAATGTCAGTAGAATCCAGATGAGCAAAGCAGTAGCGAACACGGGTAATTAATCCAAACACGTAAGTTTATTCTCCATAGAATAATATCGTTGTATCGCACATGGAGTGAGCCGAACATTCATACCCACATAATAATACACGGTATTTCCTTTCAATACTACTCCAACCAGGGTACTACCGTGCAGGGATGAGTAAACATGAGATTCAGAACACAATAAGGCTGCCTGCTTCGAATAACTGTTCTCAATAATAAGATATAACTATTTATATCAATGCCTGTAAAATTTGGATCTCAATGTTGTACCATGTATGTGCACTCTCTGTAGGCCGAGAGGTGATCTCCATTGCTTGTCCCTGATCAGTATTTATAGACTTCGCCCAAGGTGTCACGTGATACTATCAACACAAAACATCCGCCATATAGTCCGTACTCTAATTTGTCATTTCTAGCTTCACCTCTTCTCGTAGGGTGAAAAGTGGCATCAATTCGTATCAAAACCAGATAATAAGAACAGTTAAACGTCATAAACATGATGAAAAAGTCAAAATAACTCTTCCAGTTTTCATCACAACCTAAACACTTTTAACAACCTATAGTAATGGCGGCTTCGGGAGATGTGAAGCGGGAGCACAAAACATTGGCAACATTGCCAGATAATTTCGCTAGATCTAGATCATGAAATATTTATTACTTGAGACATTATGGACAAGGTAATTAAGTTTCTTCTTGGTATAATAATGTCACAGTTCATGTCCAAGCTGTATGTAAGCATGGACGACCATTTTATCGATAAGAGAAAAAAATGGAGAGGGAGTCCGACATGTAAATATATGAGCTGGCTACAATAGCCCACGGATATTACAATATAAATAACATACATCGCGACAGGGCAATCATCAGTTGTTCATACATCCGAAATTCGAATCTAAACTATCTAATAGAGATAATTAATCAAAACGACGAAACAGTATGTGTAGTTGTATATGCATGCATACCAGATAACAATGAACACAGCCAATAAGTTTTCGGACCTATTATGTATTTTTCTAAAGATTCAACTGACCTTTTCACCTCTGATCTAGTTTGCGCTCTTCGTTTCTAAATTGTAATATTATAGCTGACCTTTTTTAAAACTGTTTCCATCAAGTTCACTTACACTAATGACATTTCGTCTGACCCACATAATCTACTGATGTTGAACATTCGTTTTGATATCTACTGTTATACATTTAGCCATTATTGACCAATGATACCTCAACTGACTTACCAAGTCTTTTAAATAAATTGGACTGTTGGTGTCCTCTTATGTATGTTACGCATGTTTCTGAATATAAAACATCGGTCAATCAAGTTGAATTAAATGTGTGGTTAAACTAAAAACTGATCTGTCGCCTAAACGCAAGATTTAAAATCTCCAATAGAAAATAAAAACAAAGTACTGTAATAAAACGTCTGCGCTATTCTCAATTGTAAATGTTGTCGCTCATCACCCAGTTAATCAGTCCACCATCTAAGACGAATTGGTTTCGGTAATTCCAGTATACCACTACATTTAGAACGCTCAGGAAACCTGTATCTCAGGTATCCACCTACAGTTAACACACTCGGGTGAATCTCACGTAACCACTGGCAGTTACAACACTTTAACTGGTAATCCTTTCCAACAGGAATTGACTTTAGCATGGGTGACGTCTGCCCCGAAGAAAGACGTCACAATATATGGAACAACTCCAGTATTTCAACACAAATAATGATTTATTATATACATCAGTACTCTCCAGATGCAGAAGACAGCATACAGAATATATATTGACGTGATGTTA
>JAVTVY010055606.1:0-30548 GCA_036873755.1 Hanleya hanleyi | reverse complement strand
TTAGAATCACCAGTGATTTTGATCAAAAATCACCAGAAATTTTCATCAAAAGTAGTTCCACTCGAAACATGCTGGCAACAGACCCCTAATGCACCTTCATGCCCAGTGTGAATAACGTCAGAGGACCTACGAAGCAGGGTAGGCATTAGGACTCCGACACGCACTGAACGCTTGGACCCCCAGTTGAAATCCTGCCAATATTAAGATGGGCACGGCCCAAGTTAGAATCACCAGTGATTTTAATCAAAAATCACCAGAAATTTTCATCAAAAGTAGGTCCACTCGAAACATGCTGGCAACAGTCCCCTGATGCACTTTAATGCCAAAAATCAAGGTTCTAATATCAACAGTAACACTCAAATATAACATATCTCTCAGATATAACATATATATAAATATTAATATTCATGTCACTGTTCCATTGTTTCTCTAGTTGTATTCCTCTTAAAATTTTGTACTCTGCCTTTGACTGGTGTTTCTACAATAAAATCTTGAATCTTGAATGATTATTTTGCCGACGAAAGGATTCAGATGGACTCACTCATTACCGGACAATTTCAAATGGTAGCCCACTTCGAAGAGACAGAAATGACTATGTAGTATTTAATGAGTTGGACACCCCTGTGCGCGAACAATACCTCGCAGTCGTGCAGTTATATTGTGCACTTTCGGTTGCATGACATTCGGCAAATAGCTATTTTGAATGATTCTCTTTCAGAACACAGCCTCTCTATCCTCATTCTCGCAAGCCAGGGCCTTGATTCGCTGGTATTGATGTTCCCGTCCTCTTCCGCACTCAGAATCCCTTTAGAATAGCATTAATCACTTCTGTAAATTCAATACTTATGTGTATCAGCAGACAATGCGCAGAAACATACTGCATTTGACATCATTCTCTCAAGTCAGAGCCCATTTCTGCTAGAATTTACTGGTTCTATACAAAATTTACGTTACTTTGTCAGTTTTACGAATGGAAGGACGTCATTTATTAGCAGATGCTGACCATAAAAGCGATCTATTTGTCCTCGTTGTCAAAAGCTAGGGCCTTGTTTTCCAGGAGAGATTTTTTGAGTTTGATTTTGATACTTAGATACCTTTCATATTGACGTTGACTTGGCAGTCATTTTCGTGAATGCAATAATTTGATGTACCAAAAGATAATAACGAGAATTCTACATCATTCTCTTACACACATACCTTGTTTAGTGAACTAGCCCTGACATTTTCCACTTAAATTACCTTCGAAAAGACAAGGTCGAACTTGTCAAATGAGATGATATTTTCTAAGAATGAAATAGTTAATGTCTTGGTATTGACTCGCTGCATGGAATATAGTGTCAAGGTATTTAGTTTGCAGGTGACACGCAAATACAGAAACTTAATTAATTAGTCTAATTGAATATCAAGATTGTCACAGGCCTTAATTTAATAGTGAAAAGTGTCATTATGCCTCTTGGACAGTTTGATAAAGCATTCAACCCCATTCCATAGTTTCACAGATCAGAGTGATAGACCTTATACAAAATTCATTGAAAATTCAGGAAATATAAACTTTCCATTATGCTCGGCAACGTAAGTGACAAGGGAGACTGAAGAGCGTAGATTTTTGCGCTATGACTAAACCCTTGAAATTTATTTGGATTCCAAATATTTGAAAGCCTTTTTGATTTGCAAAAATCAACGGCTGAACCGAATGTTTTGAAATTTGGCATACACGATACTTATACCAAGACATTGCCAAACCGATAATTGTGACTTCGTCTGTCAATTCAGTATAGACGGCATGGACCAGTCAAAATCGTTGGATTTTGAACGGGGAAAGTGAATATATATGGTATCAGACCTATTACGCAATTCCTACAATTGTGAGTTAGAAGCTGAAAATTACTTCCCTGGGCATGAAAACACTGGCAGATGTTGTTTTTCTACCATTACCACTACCTCCGCTGATATGCCTTTCACTGTTTTATTGCCACTGCCGCAGGTTTTGACTACAATGTAGTCATTTCTCACTTGTTCATACAGGGGTTAGTGGTTAAATTTATATTGGTTATACGGTATTGAAACAATTTTATTTTCTTATCACGGATGTTGTTTACCGATTGATTGAACATACTATTGAATATTGACTCCTATTCCATATGTAGAGTCGTCGCTCCATTAATATTTGAACTGGCCTTCACGAATCTAATAGCCCTCAAAATATTAAAAGTATTCTACAATCTCGCCATATCTATGTAAACATGTGAGACAACACGCTAAGGTAAGCATTATCGCGTGATACACCACAAGAAAGTTAAAATACAATATAATAAAATAATAAGCGTTGAGATCCATTGATTAACTTTGCATAACACAGGAGGAGGTTGACTCGGAAAATATTACAGAAAACCATTCTGTAGATCAATATTTCGACATATACTTATTCATGTCAGGATTGGTATTTTACAGCAGGTTCAATGTGTATATATAACTTTTACAGAGGAACTGATAATCAACCGGTCAAACACACCGTACAGGGAGTAATTAATCATTAAAACATTATGTCTGACTGGTTGATTATCTTTCAATTGTTCTGTAAAAACTTATACGTACACATGGAACCTGTTGTAAAATACCATCCCTGACGATGACATGAATAAGTATATGTTGAAATATTGATCTACAAAATGTTTTTCGCTAACATTTTCCGAGTCCTGTATAAAATAATAGTGCAAAGGTAAAATAAAGATTACCCGTTAACTGTGAATGTAATTCATATTCGACTGTCCTTTTACAATTAAACCACCATATATTTTTTTCTAAATCAGTATAATATTCGGGGAAAATTGAACATTTGTGTTTAACCAATTGACACCCCCTATATATAAATAGTCAATATGGATACTTACACTAAACATGTTAAAACCAATTTAATATCACGCCTTCGCAATTTGACAATCCGTATATAGTCTTCACTTTTCAGATGTGAGTGATGATGTCAAGTGGACTTTTTTCCTAAGAACGATTGTTTCTGTAAGTATATACATATTTGATATTAAATATGGAAACATATGTTTGCAAGCAGTATGGTCCAAGGAAAATTTGCATATATAATGTGGCTAACCAAATATAGTGCACAAATCATTCTATCCCACCGTAGTAAACAGAAGTTTTTGTTGTTTTTTTTGCCGCAATTGCTGGATCGATCCTTTTTTCAGCGTAAGCCCTGGAACAAGCCACTGGGCATTTATTTACAATGACCACGATTTTACATATCCTTACACACGCCCAAATGGTCGAGGGTTTAAGATTTCGCAATACACATGTTCGTACAGGTTCTCTTTTCCAGAGCCAGACAAAAATACATAGACAGGTTTAACTAGAACATTTTCATGCTGACACGAACAGCACAACACACAAAACACACACACACACGTGCCGCTGCATCCACAATCGCAAATTGATAAAAAAAATCAGGGCAACCTTAAATATTGGAAAGAAATCTTTCAGTGTAATGAAATGGCCCCATTGCTCAACAAGCAACAAGTAACATGATGACCATCTCTTGTTTAATAGGTTCTATTCTACTCTCTTGTAACTGATATATTTATCCATAAGGTAAACGTTCCTTAATTCATATTGTATCTGCTGTAAATTGGGCGACTTTTTGTTGGCCTTTCCTTTGTATCTATTGAATTGAATTGCAATTAAAAATTCTATTTCTCGGGTCCTTCTTATCTAATATAGTGTTTACTGAATTAAATTGCAAAGCAGTTTGTGCATGGACCATAATCCATTCCTGAAGTTGCTGCCATATAAATCTGACCTTAGCGCGCCTTCAAAACAGGTGACATATGGTTTCCGTTTCCCGTTTACAAAACGTCCAAAGTACAACCTGCTGCAGGTCATTGTTGTTACCTGCGGCACGCAGGTCTACGGGAGGCTCGCGTTGTTCTTGTTCTTGTTCTTGTTCTTGTGACTTTTTGAAATGCGCATGCGCTAAGAGAGTGTGATCTCTGCCACACTTTTCTTTTCAACCTCCGATCTCACATGACAATACTGTCTTCAAGCGCGTTTGAATTCATTTGCAACTATATTCGGTGGAATGAATTATTGCTTCGTTAATTATTATATATGAGAATAGTGTGAATAACGTCAAAGAACCTACGAAGTAGGGTAGGCATTAGGACTCCGACACGCACTGAATTCTTGAACCCCCAGTTGAAATCCTGCCAATATTAAGATGGGCACGGCCCGAGTTAGAATCACCAGTGATTTTGATCAAAAATCACCAGAAATTTTCATCAAAAGTAGTTCCACTCGAAACATGCTGGCAACAGACCCCTAATGCACCTTCATGCCCAGTGTGAATAACGTCAGAGGACCTACGAAGCAGGGTAGGCATTAGGACTCCGACACGCACTGAACGCTTGGACCCCCAGTTGAAATCCTGCCAATATTAAGATGGGCACGGCCCAAGTTAGAATCACCAGTGATTTTAATCAAAAATCACCAGAAATTTTCATCAAAAGTAGGTCCACTCGAAACATGCTGGCAACAGTCCCCTGATGCACTTTAATGCCAAAAATCAAGGTTCTAATATCAACAGTAACACTCAAATATAACATATCTCTCAGATATAACATATATATAAATATTAATATTCATGTCACTGTTCCATTGTTTCTCTAGTTGTATTCCTCTTAAAATTTTGTACTCTGCCTTTGACTGGTGTTTCTACAATAAAATCTTGAATCTTGAATGATTATTTTGCCGACGAAAGGATTCAGATGGACTCACTCATTACCGGACAATTTCAAATGGTAGCCCACTTCGAAGAGACAGAAATGACTATGTAGTATTTAATGAGTTGGACACCCCTGTGCGCGAACAATACCTCGCAGTCGTGCAGTTATATTGTGCACTTTCGGTTGCATGACATTCGGCAAATAGCTATTTTGAATGATTCTCTTTCAGAACACAGCCTCTCTATCCTCATTCTCGCAAGCCAGGGCCTTGATTCGCTGGTATTGATGTTCCCGTCCTCTTCCGCACTCAGAATCCCTTTAGAATAGCATTAATCACTTCTGTAAATTCAATACTTATGTGTATCAGCAGACAATGCGCAGAAACATACTGCATTTGACATCATTCTCTCAAGTCAGAGCCCATTTCTGCTAGAATTTACTGGTTCTATACAAAATTTACGTTACTTTGTCAGTTTTACGAATGGAAGGACGTCATTTATTAGCAGATGCTGACCATAAAAGCGATCTATTTGTCCTCGTTGTCAAAAGCTAGGGCCTTGTTTTCCAGGAGAGATTTTTTGAGTTTGATTTTGATACTTAGATACCTTTCATATTGACGTTGACTTGGCAGTCATTTTCGTGAATGCAATAATTTGATGTACCAAAGGATAATAACGAGAATTCTACATCATTCTCTTACACACATACCTTGTTTAGTGAACTAGCCCTGACATTTTCCACTTAAATTACCTTCGAAAAGGCAAGGTCGAACTTGTCAAATGAGATGATATTTTCTAAGAATGAAATAGTTAATGTCTTGGTATTGACTCGCTGCATGGAATATAGTGTCAAGGTATTTAGTTTGCAGGTGACACGCAAATACAGAAACTTAATTAATTAGTCTAATTGAATATCAAGACCGTCACAGGCCTTAATTTAATAGTGAAAAGTGTCATTATGCCTCTTGGACAGTTTGATAAAGCATTCAACCCCATTCCATAGTTTCACAGATCAGAGTGATAGACCTTATACAAAATTCATTGAAAATTCAGGAAATATAAACTTTCCATTATGCTCGGCAACGTAAGTGACAAGGGAGACTGAAGAGCGTAGATTTTTGCGCTATGACTAAACCCTTGAAATTTATTTGGATTCCAAATATTTGAAAGCCTTTTTGATTTGCAAAAATCAACGGCTGAACCGAATGTTTTGAAATTTGGCATACACGATACTTATACCAAGACATTGCCAAACCGATAATTGTGACTTCGTCTGTCAATTCAGTATAGACGGCATGGACCAGTCAAAATCGTTGGATTTTGAACGGGGAAAGTGAATATATATATATATGGTATCAGACCTATTACGCAATTCCTACAATTGTGAGTTAGAAGCTGAAAATTACTTCCCTGGGCATGAAAACACTGGCAGATGTTGTTTTTTCTACCATTACCACTACCTCCGCTGATATGCCTTTCACTGTTTTATTGCCACTGCCGCAGGTTTTGACTACAATGTAGTCATTTCTCACTTGTTCATACAGGGGTTAGTGGTTAAATTTATATTGGTTATACGGTATTGAAACAATTTTATTTTCTTATCACGGATGTTGTTTACCGATTGATTGAACATACTATTGAATATTGACTCCTATTCCATATGTAGAGTCGTCGCTCCATTAATATTTGAACTGGCCTTCACGAATCTAATAGCCCTCAAAATATTAAAAGTATTCTACAATCTCGCCATATCTATGTAAACATGTGAGACAACACGCTAAGGTAAGCATTATCGCGTGATACACCACAAGAAAGTTAAAATACAATATAATAAAATAATAAGCGTTGAGATCCATTGATTAACTTTGCATAACACAGGAGGAGGTTGACTCGGAAAATATTACAGAAAACCATTCTGTAGATCAATATTTCGACATATACTTATTCATGTCAGGATTGGTATTTTACAGCAGGTTCAATGTGTATATATAACTTTTACAGAGGAACTGATAATCAACCGGTCAAACACACCGTACAGGGAGTAATTAATCATTAAAACATTATGTCTGACTGGTTGATTATCTTTCAATTGTTCTGTAAAAACTTATACGTACACATGGAACCTGTTGTAAAATACCATCCCTGACGATGACATGAATAAGTATATGTTGAAATATTGATCTACAAAATGTTTTTCGCTAACATTTTCCGAGTCCTGTATAAAATAATAGTGCAAAGGTAAAATAAAGATTACCCGTTAACTGTGAATGTAATTCATATTCGACTGTCCTTTTACAATTAAACCACCATATATTTTTTTCTAAATCAGTATAATATTCGGGGAAAATTGAACATTTGTGTTTAACCAATTGACACCCCCTATATATAAATAGTCAATATGGATACTTACACTAAACATGTTAAAACCAATTTAATATCACGCCTTCGCAATTTGACAATCCGTATATAGTCTTCACTTTTCAGATGTGAGTGATGATGTCAAGTGGACTTTTTTCCTAAGAACGATTGTTTCTGTAAGTATATACATATTTGATATTAAATATGGAAACATATGTTTGCAAGCAGTATGGTCCAAGGAAAATTTGCATATATAATGTGGCTAACCAAATATAGTGCACAAATCATTCTATCCCACCGTAGTAAACAGAAGTTTTTGTTGTTTTTTTTGCCGCAATTGCTGGATCGATCCTTTTTTCAGCGTAAGCCCTGGAACAGGCCACTGGGCATTTATTTACAATGACCACGATTTTACATATCCTTACACACGCCCAAATGGTCGAGGGTTTAAGATTTCGCAATACACATGTTCGTACAGGTTCTCTTTTCCAGAGCCAGACAAAAATACATAGACAGGTTTAACTAGAACATTTTCATGCTGACACGAACAGCACAACACACAAAACACACACACACACGTGCCGCTGCATCCACAATCGCAAATAAACCAATTTTGGAAGAAACAACTTTTTTCCGTACGCTATCTCCACCGAAGTGATGAAAAATAAAAGAAAAATATTTATTAAGTCTATTATTCATAAGATACGAACAGGTTAACTTCTGCTTAGTGGTTACGCCAGGGGACCCCACTTCTGAGCGAAGATAGAGAGATTCTTGTTTTTTGTATAGATATACCTCTCAATATCTCTGGTTCTGATCATAGTGTCCCTTAAACCATCGAAAGTAGGCTTCAGATTGTAGTATCTACATCTGTATATATATTGTTTACCGAGTAACAGCAGGTGATCGTTAAGAACAGAACCTGTATTACCCAGGATTACTTGAGATCCGGACGGCTCCTCCATTTGAATTTCTACTTCATGTGACCATGTATAAAGATTGCTCCAAATTGCGTTCGAAAAAATACATTCATAAAACAAAGGCAGGATACTTTCTTTCCCTTGGTTACAGAAGGTACACATATCGGTATCGGTTTTACTCCAAGGCGGTTCTTTTGAATTTAGTTCATCTTCCCATTTCTCCTGATTTCGTTGCGGTTTGATTTCAATCTTTCTCATAAGTATACTGTAAATAAATTTTAAGCATGTTTGATTCTTTAATCGTCTGTATACTTCTCGTTGATTCCTAATATTTTCAATAAAAGTACCGTTTGTTTATACTTGTACGTTTTTCATTCGATATATTGTGAATTATTGCACAATGAAGGATGAAATAGATAGGTGTTATTTCAAATTTAGTCTGGATTTCATTGAATTTTTAAAAACGTGTACCATCCTCATTTAGGAGATCAGGGATATAGGATGCACCGACATCCACCCACTCCACTCTGATATAGGAACACGGTCAAACAGAAGATTGTTGTAGTTTTGTCCGTTGCTTCACAATATTCAACACATTCTGCCCATGATCTGAGTGTGTCACACCAGAACGGGGTTTTTATTTCTTTTTGTACTGCATGGATGCTTGCAGAATCTAGACATCAAACATCATGACCAGCAGGCCGCAATAACTTTTTTACCAATGCCGCACAAATGCCGTCGTCCTCCACTACTCTCTTTACCCACTTCTCCATCAGATATGATGCAAAGGCTTGAAAATTTATCATAGCCAATCCACCTTCTGTTTTGGACATTGTGGTGATTGTTTTTCGTTTTATTTTGTCTGGCTTACCGTTTCATATGAACTGGAAAAGGCTTTTTTTTAAATTTGATATAAACGTTGTATCAGGGTTTGGTAGGACTGATAATAGGTGTACTAAAAGCGGCAGAGCATGTGTTTTCATAGCTGTAATTTTGCCTATAGGGGTTAGATTTCTTCTGAACCAGCTTCCTAAAATTTTCTTAATAGAAGTCATTTTATCGTTATAATTTCTTTCAACAGTATCGTTCATGTTGGGGTAAAACCAGATACCAAGTAGTTTAAATCCTCCTGGATCCCAGTTTATCCAGTAATGAGGACATAGTTTGACAGTTCTACAGTTGTTCTGGCCCATCCACACTGTGATTGACTTATCTATGTTGAGATATAATCCAGGTGAAGAAGAGAACTTATTCAACAAACCCATGGCTGCTTCAGGAGATTCCCTCGAGCCGTCGAGAATCATAGCAGTATCATCAGCATATTGCTGAATTTTCATTTCTGTGTTTTCTATTGTTATTCCTTTGATATTTCGGTCCTGTTTAACGGCGATAGCAAGTGTCTCCGCGACAAGGATAAAAATATACGGAGATATCGGGTCCCCCTGTCGACAACCCCTTCGTAAATTGAAAAATTCAGAGATATACCCATTATTTACAACACAGCTTTTGCTACCATTTTGGAATGTCTTGATCCACCGTATTATATTATTCCCGAAATTAACAGATAAAAGGCATCTTTCTATATATTTCCAAGACACAGAGTCAAAGGCCTTTTTCAAAATTGATCAAGAAGAGTAGACCTGCAATACTGTTTTCCTCAGTATGATTTATAAGATCAAATAAAAGTCTAGTTATTTCCCCGATGTACTTTCCCTTCATGAACCCCTTTTGTGTTTCGTCAATTATTGATGGTAAAACTTCCCGTATTCTTTTAGCTATGCAAGTTGATATAATTTTGTAACCTATATTTAATAGTGATATTGGGCGCCAGTTTATTATAAATTTTCTATTTTACCTTCTTTGGTAGGCATGATATGTAACTCTGCTGCTGAAACGACGATAATATTCCCGTTTCAAATAGTTGATTTGCTGAGCGTAAAAGAAATACCCCGAGTTCGTCCCAAAAACATCTACAAAATTCTATCGGGAAGCCATCTGATCCGGGAGATTTTCCAATTTTCATGTTTTTTGTTGCGTTAGTTAGTTCGTTTAAAGTGAGTCTCCCTTCAGACTCGAAGTTTCTGAAATTTGAAAATAAATGTATCTCATTGGTATTGGTATCTCAGCCGCGCATTTATTGCAGTGGAATCTATGAAGTAACCACCAGCTCAAGCGGAATTAGACAATATTCGAAATGTTAAAAGAAAAGGAAAATGATTCACATATACCGCATTGAGAGTTTGTGAATTTTATGTCTTTATGTGTGCTGGGTTTTCTATATTTCTGAAACAGGTTAGCAACTTTTTCGGATTAGGAGCGTGCCTCTGGCTTTTACGTCTTTTTTGGAGATTTTGCATTTTAGGACATTTTGAAATATATGTCCGCGTTATGCGGATTGTATGTGGTCACGAAGCCATGCTTTTGCTTTTATTCATTGATTTCGGTTTGGTGTTCTTGAAAATGTAATGTCATGTGGCTTGTCTTCAATCAGGCCTGCCTTCGGAAAATCTCTTCTTGCCAAGTCTTTTCTTTCAAATACTGGTCCACTTTTCCCTTAGGTTCGATTCCGTCACAATGGCGCAAATCCGATGGGTAAGTTTATATAGAATATGGATCCTAGTATGTCTTGCATGAGTGCTTCTGAAATGAAAATATTGTTTAGTATCAGTGGGATATCATTCATGGGATGTTTCTTTGTTTATAGAGTTGATTGAATTTCTCATTAAATATATCTATGTGAAATTTGACAACACAATATCAACAGCATATACGTATTCCAATGGGTACTAATTGTGCACCCCTGTTGGCTGAATTATATATGTTCTCTTATGAATATGGCTATACACCGGGCGCTTTTAAAAAACGATCAATTCATAGCCCGTTTATTTTCATTCACAAAACGCTATATAAACGATCTTCTCGCTGTGAATAATCGCAATATAAATGACGCAGTGAAGGATATATATCCACCATCACTGGATTAAAGGAAACTACAGATAGCCCAACCGGCACGTCATATTTAGACCTATATCTCTATAAAACTGAAACGATCCTTCTCTCATGTCGACTTTATGACAAAAGAGATGATTACAATTTCGTCATCGTAGTCTAACATTTTCTGGACAGTAATATTCCAGTGGGACCTGCATATGGCACATACGTATCTCGCCTAATAGCATTTGCTAGATCCTGTGTGAAATGGGACGATTTTAATCAACGTCACAAAACATTATTGCAGAAGCTTATAAAACAGGGCCATACCATCAAGGGCCTCCACTCAAAGCTTCTCAAATTTGGCGATACATAGCGCATGCTGATAGCAAAATACGAGAATAGCGTGCAAGATCTGTGGCGTTACGTTTCGTAACTTGTGGCTAGGGGCCGTAACAACTCATGTAAATCGACATATTTATGGTGCTCATACAAACAGTCACAATCAAAGCATGACTGAGATACATTATTCGCTAGATGATCACTTTACAACGAATATCATATGGATTAAGAATACTGATCAGCGATACGGATTTGATATTTTTGGAACATCATGATGTCTTTCCGGCATCATTGAAAACTGTTGACCACGTCTCTCTTGCAGGAAACTAGCCTATGTTTATGTATACTATGATTGTCTTTTAAAATTTGGTGCTAATGTTGTTATATGGAATATGAAAAAAGTGTTTGGATTATGGAAGCGGATATCCTTTAATGGACGACGGCTGAATTATGAATGACGGACCAGGCGCTTGTAATTCGAGTAAAAATCGGTGATTAGTTTGTTTTCGTTTTTAGTTATCGAAAGATCGTCAATGGGTAAACTGGTGCTGCTGCTTTCCATGATAAATTTGACATTAGAGCGGGCGTTTCCAAAAAATTGGCAGATAGTTTGTACATCACCTTTAGAGACCTGCCACATGAAGAAGCAATCGTCCAAATATCTTTTCCGTATGTTTTTGAAAACTATTTTTTTGTGCACAATGTTTGTTATCCACGACATCAAATTATTTTCTCTCTACATACGCTAAAGTCATTATAACATTCGTAAGGCCTATTTTGTTACTGTGCCAAGAATTTGCAAAAAATAGATGTTGTTGAAATGGAAGGTGTTGTTCTCTGAATTGAAGACTGTGTAGTTGAAAGGGACTTCCAACATCTCGGGACGTTTATCGACCAGATATATTTATGCTTGGATGATAGTGCTAATAGTAGTGTCGTGTGAAGGACTCAGAAATTCTTCTTGGACGACAACCGTCTACTAAATGTAATACAAGCTGCCACTCGTATTACAACAAATCGCGCCTGTGCGTCCAGCTATATTTGAGTCATGAACTAACAAAAAAGCATACAAGTATACGTTCGTATAAAAGTATATAGATATTGGGTTATACAAAGACTTCATATCTTCGCAATACACGCATGTGACATCAATGATACAAAGACAACTGCTCCCACACATCCTCTCAATCACTTACTGAATCTAAACGTCCAGAGTCAAATTGTAAAATCAGTAGTTAGAATTAAGGCGCGCAGTCGCAGATGTGCAAACTGACAAGTTTAACCATTCATATAAATTAAAGAATAGAAATTGCTCTGTCCCATGGAAGACACCACCATACATTCATCACAATTCTCTGTCAAAAGGATCGAGTATAGACATGACGTACCCAAATTCTTTGTTTCAAAACTACCCAAAGATTTTTAGTCATAATGGAATTTGACCCCAAAACTTTGGGTCTGTCACGTCTATACCCAAAAATTCCTGGTCAATTTGACCCAATTCGTCTGACAGTAAAATTGATCCATTTGATGTGCTGATCCAATATTGAACATTCACTTTAATCAACAGAACACTAAACCCTGCCTCCAGAGTATAGTTAATTCAAGATTGGCATCGTTAGCCGGTGTTATATTGATATTGATGTGGCAAGTCCTAGATTACATACACAGTCTATGATTAATCTGATATTACGATGATAGAGTAGTAAATAGCTGCTACACACATCAGCTCGATAAGCCACCAATTCAGATGCCAGACAACGATGATATTATTACATAGTCTCAGGGCAATAATTACATACCCTACATGACTGATACCTCGTGTTAAACTAGTTGACTTGTATCATGGTTCAATATTGACGATTAGAATGAACTGCCATGATCCCAATTTGTGCCGATGTATAGCGAGATGAGCTCGGATGATCATGGAGGCCTTTTCAATTTGTTACTCAACCATGATTGGCTGACGAAAACATTTTGTAATTTCCGTATTCGCAAAGTTAATTAGTTGACATTGTCTTAAATTAGCTGGTAGTACCCATACACTTACCTCATATCTGAGCTGTTAGGTTATAACTGCGATACATGCATACATTGGACATATTGAATGTCAATTTGAGGCTTGGACGCTGCCTGACTTGCCAAAGTAATGAATATAATATAATCATCTCATTTCTATCAATTTCTAACTTCCAGAAAACATTAATATATTTTCCTTCTTAGGCCCATTGCGTTCGCCTATTAGCTGGTACAAAGCTGACATTAACTTTTATTGACCAAAGCGGTTAAATTGCACATCAGTGATAATATGCAACGGAAGGATAGCATATTGTGTAAGTGGAAACATACAAGGAAATCTATAATTATATTAGGCCATACAAAATACCAGATTGTACAAAAGTAAGCTGTGTGGCCCCTAAGTTTATCTGTTATATTGAATGTTGATGGCCTGTCCTACTCCTTGGCGAAATATCGCAAAAATGACGTTCCGAATTGTCTGGAACAGGCCAAAGTATTCAATAATGACGTATTACACGAATGTATAGCTATAAGTTGACTATATTTTTCACCGATCGACATAACAAAAGATCAGCGTGTTGAAAAATTACAGCTGGGATCTTTACCTAATACATTATTTTTATTTCATACACATCTGTAGTAGCTTATAAGCAGATCTCTCTAAAACATTACCAAAAGTTACGCAGAGAAGTTACCTCCTATTCTCAATCTTGGTTTAACCACCCATAGGGGGTGTCTTTCTTCGAATGAAATTGCCTTATCCTACGGAGTTTGCGCTCATCCGTAAACCGTGGGAAACGTGCCTCAGGTACCTGATCAACATCTGTCCTGCCTCATGTATTTTGGGATAACTCGACAAAAAAGGTAATATATTTAATGTATTTTGCTAAGCCGGGTTTGCTACCTGAAGCAACAATTATGGCAAGACTGGCTTATACGTTTGTTTATAGATAAGAGTACCAACTATATATCGATTATGAAAATATCTATCTGATTTCCCACATGTTCAAATTCTTTAACTGTAAGCTTGAGCAATCTGCATTCATTGACAGAGTCACAAATATTATCATTAAAAATACATTTTCACACAGACGTTTGATCGGACGTTCAGTACATGTAGTATAAGCTTTTAAAGATTGTCGATAATAGAGAGATCCATGGTACGATATATCCACTGTGTTCACCCACGAAAGATGTATTCCAGTCAATTATGTAACGACACATGTTCTGTGGTTACACCTTTAAATCATTCGTATGCATAAGAACAAAACTTCTCCGAAAAAATCAAAGATTAATTTAATAGTAATATTCTAAAAAATAGAATTGCATAAAACGAGAATGGGATACAGTAATGATAATAAAACACAGCATGGAAAATTATCGGGTTTGAATATCGGAAAATTTCCTTTGATCTAATTATTGCTGAAGAATTGCGTCGCCTGTATGCCACAACAGGAACCACACGTTTGTAATTTATTTACTCAATACGGTCGTTAATTTTGGACGTATTCTGTAGGCCGTGTATGGTGGTAACTCATAATTCATTGTAGCACCCTCGTGATCACATTCTCTGCACACAAAAGTTAAGGATTCTTCTCTCCACGAGATTCGCGATTGTTCATGCACGGTGTGTTCGCACGACCTGTGCCCATCGCGGTGCGATGGAGTGCCCAAGTACATACATCCATCCATCCATTCAGACACGAATGAGTCACATCAGCCTAGTTTGAACAGACAAACCTAAGTCTGTTCGGCAGATTTTATTTCAAAATAAATAGGATCATGTCAAATATATTTCAAGAGGGCATATCTACTTCTCTGTAGTTTTATACTCATGAATAACATTCTTGCTAATTGCAATGAACTCAAATATTTGTTCTCCATGCATTCGTACATATGTTCCATGATACATGAATATTCAATTGAGAAATGGAGTGTTGTCCGTTTCAGTATCAGAGACGTTGAGTTAAACGTTTAAAACCATCCCATAGAAATTCTCTCAAATTTGAGCCAATATTGTCTCACCAAAAACTGTCGAAAACATCTCAATCCTGTGGTGATCGTGATATGATCTTTGGATCATGGACGAGGAAATTATTTAATGAACGACGGATGAATATTGTATGACGGACTAGACATTTGTATGTGTAGTATAGTCAACTATTGTACTATGGCAGTTGACGGTGATACGCACAGTTCCGCACTGAGAGTAAAACCCAGACCACTTGTCTAGTCTGGGCTTATTAATATTTCGTCAAGAGTATTCAATTTGGGTTTATTTTCACTTTCAGTGCCAAATTGTTCCCACTTCATCAATGTAAAGATTGTTCGCCTTCTCATAGAAGAGGCAAACATTCTGACGTTGATTCCTGCAGTCAAAATCAGAGCTTTTTACCAAATGATAATATGACCCCCTCCCCATTTCCAGAGTTTGTCCAAGGCATGTTTCCCCGCCCCCTTCTCCCCTATACAAGTATGAGGGCATAATACCTACATGTAGGAGCAAGGAGACTGTAGGAGACTGACAGAAAAGCTGTATGATTATTCTGATCTCTACCACATCACAGGGCATAATAATACCACAGCTAGATTATTATTATAGATTAAGTTAGATTATTTTTCAATTCTGTATTTTGCCTCTGCTGACCTTGCATTAAGGAGAATAGTCCTGAGATTATTTCGACCGCTTACATGGGGCGCGCATACATGTATGAAAAGTAGTTCGCTCATGTGCAAAACTGAAGAAGTTATAGCCACGTCTCAAAGGTCGACTATTGGGGAAGTGACTCAAGTGGAGAGAATCTGTGAAACTGGGCATGTGCTGTGAGGCGGTATTTCTGATCTAATGAGATTTCAGTGTTTCGTTTTACGCTTTGATGGGCGTCTACCGGTATGTATTCTCACGCCAGACTTTTTAGAAGGCTGTTATCTCTGAGAAGGCTTTCAGATAACGATATGATATCGTAAGTTCGCCTGGAGTTCAGCTGGTTATTTTTGTTCCGTATAGTGATTAATGGGATAACCTCATATGATTTCTTCATCTGGTACGTCATCTCTTTCTGGAAGCCGAGATGCAATTCCAAGATTAAATTGAACGGGTAATCCCGAAGCAGGCGTTTCCGGTTAACAATAGCTGAGATGGGTTTCCCATCCGGTCGGAAGACACAACGTCCACAAGACACGCGAGGTGTTCCCATGTCATAACTCAGAGCGTCTATTAGGATATTAACTCATTCCAAAAGCGAGTCGACATGTGATAACAAGGGCTAACACACAGACGTCTTTCCAACATCGCGCAAAATCGATTTTCTTGGTATATGTAGTGTGTGGGGTTTTTTTCAAAGCCAATTATCGGTTCCACCATACATTATGTGCTACTATTCACGAGCCCCTGCGTAGGAAACTGACGTTAATTCGGTCACGACAACAATGTTTTGTGATTGGAATTTTCAACACAGAACGTAATCTCGTTCAAACTTGACACAAAATTAATTTTCGCCAAATCGTTTCATATTGTTGTCTAGTGGACCTCCAACCAGTAAAGCCTGTGTATGATTCCTGGACTATACAATTCAGTCTTTACATGATGTAGCTGCCCGTCAAGCCGAGGAACCACCGGATCTCTATATTTGGGCTTGTTTATCGGTGGTCATCACATATTTCACGTAAAGCAAACTTCTGTATAAGCAAATACATTTTCGACGGCGTTTAGTGAGTCAATTACTTGGTAATGTTGTATAATGTATTGTAATCGCCCAGCCTCCCCTAGGTTTGAAGTTTTCCCAATAAAACGTTCTGTCGTTTTCTACCATTATCGCTCGTTTCTTACTGATTTTTTTTATATTATTTCTTGCACGTAGCTTTAGAAACCTACAATATCAAAGTGAAAGCATTTGTGAATCATGTTTTTCCGAATATTCTGCACTACGATCCATACAGGTATGTTATTATTGAAATGATGGATTCTTGAAATACAGATAATGATCAGCATGCTGCCATTATGTCGGAAAGATTAATAGTCCTGTTATATCAAATTAAATAAAAATACAGAGCGAATATGTTAATTGCAAGCGTTCTGTCTAAAAGTTAGTCGTCAGATCCTACATTCAATATTCATTTGTCGTCCGCGAGAGAATTTCCACGTCAATAATCGAATGACCTCTTTCATACGAGAGTTAGCATCATTTCCAAACTGGATTTGTGAGAGACAAGAGAGACAGGTATGTAATTGATTGAATAGAGGAGGTAAATTTATTTCACTCAGGAGGTCCCATAATGTTTATAGCATAGGAAGCTGTATTGATTTGATAGAATGGCCTTTGTATATTAAAAAGATAAAACATGAATCCTCGGAATCACCGTGAGTCTTGAAAGCGGGTGAATTCACTTGTGTAAATGATCGTTTGCGACCGTCCGCTCCTTTCCCTTTACAACCACCTTACTAAAAGTGACCTGTTTCGGCCACGGCGTTGTCCAGTGCCCATTTTACCCTCAGCGCGATTGACCTTAGGGGTATTGTTGTCCCCAGTGTACACGCTTAAAACTAAGTGTCGAAACCTACTCGTAAAGTGTTGCAATAACCCTTTAAGTATGTCCACAGGGACAGCACTTTAAAGTGCAGTCCCTGTGGACACACTTAAAGTGTTATTTCAACACTTTACAACACTTTAGTTTTAAGCGTGTAGGTGCCACCATTTATGGCGAAATCTAAATTTGGGCAATAACTTCTGAACCGCTCTTCGCATACTTCTCAAATGTTGTATGCATATAGCATGCCATGTCACTTGGGATTGTGTTTCGCCCACTTGCTCCTACAGGTGACACCAACTGGTGGCAAAATCTAAATTCGGTTTCGGTTCTGGGCAATAACTTGAGAACCACTCATTGGATTCTTATCAAATTCGATTTGCGTATACCATTCCGTGAAATGTCGCTTGGGATTGCGTTTCGCCCAGTTGCGCCTACAGGTAGCATCACTTTCGTTTGATACCTGTTGTTGTGCTTATCCTTTGTAGGTCTGTCTGAACGCACCCTAAAGCGAAAAATTCGCGAAACGTAATTATCGGGGTATCATGTAAGCATGCTTGCAAACATATATAACAAAGAATCTCCACCATTCTAATACCAGCTAATACCTTATGGTTCAAACAGTAACTCTATTTGTTTTTTGTTGTTTTTTCAGCTTAGCGATGTGAACACATTGTCACAAGAATAGCAAATTGCTATTTTATTCAACAATTCCTTTAATTATACTGTACATGAAGTATTAAAATGTGAACAGGGCAATGTCATCATGATGGTTTTAAGTTTTGAAGATCATCGCATTTCATTAATAAATATTTATTCGCTCAATAAAGATAATCCTGGATTTTCCAAAAGGATTCAAGACCATGTGGAAGAACTAGACAACCCTTCTGTATTATATTTGGTGATTTCAATTTTGTTCAGGATCCAGAGCTTGATACTTTTAATTATATAAAGCACGAGAACAATTACTTTTGATGAAAGACGAGCTTACAATATGTGACCCATGGAGAATTTATAACCCAAACGTTAGTCAATATACTTGGAGAAGAAGCAATCCATTAAAACAAGCTAGATTAGATTTTCTCCTGACATCCGATGAGCCCCTGTTAACTATAGAACAAACAGATATACTTTCGGGTTATCGCTCGGACCACTCAGCAGTCCTTATTACTTTTATATTTAAGAAATCTGAGAAGGGCAAAGGCTCATAGAAATTCAATAATTCTTTATTAAGAGACCCCGACTACGTAAAGAAGGTAAAAGAAGTAATTCTTAATACTAAGAAAGAATATGCGGCTTCGCCTTATGCTCCCGAAGACGAACATTCCATTCAACCTGCAGAATTCCAGACAATTATTTCGGCCCAACATTTCTTTGAAACTTTATTGATGAATATTAGAGGTATGACAATCCCATATGCTTCCAGAAAAAAGAAAGATGCATATATTGCCAGATAAATATTAGAACAAACAATAATAAATTTAGAAATACATTTGGACGAATCACCGGATGAAAAACTAGATGAGGAACTGAACGACTCCAAAAAGCAAATAGAATCTATCCATAAGAATAAAATGGAGGGAGTGTTAATACGATCAAGAGCCAAAAGGGATCGAACAGTAGTAGGGAAAGAGTCTTGAAGGGCCAAAGCGCTTCACTGCGCATGCGCAGAAATTATTTTGTGGGCGTGGCTATGTGTGTGCGCATGCGTGAGTTTATGTTAATGAGTTTTATGCAAATGAGGTCATTGGGTGCATTGGGTATATTCAAGATGGCGGCTTGTTTTTTCTAGGTTAGGGGTGGTCGGCTTCAAGATGGCGGCCCATTGCACTTGTTTGACCCTTCATTTGCATATTTTCAAGATGGCGGCTTGTTTTTTCTAGGTTAGGGGTGGTCGGATTCAAGATGGCGGCTTGTTTTTGTAGGTGCGGTCAATTGCACTTGTTTCGGTCCTCATTTGCATATTTTCAAGATGGCGGCCTGTTTTTTCTAGGTTAGGGGTGGTCGGTTTCAAGATGGCGGCCTGTTTTTGTAGGGGGCGGTCAATTGCACTTGTTTCGCTCGTCCTCATTTGCATATTTTCAAGATGGCGGCCTTTTTTTTGTAGGTTAGGGGTGGTCGGTTTCAAGATGGCGGCCTGTTGTCCCCCTGAAAATATGCAAATGAGGTCTCTGGGTTTTTCCCCACTGTTTTCAAGATGGCGGCCTGTTTTTTGTAGGTTAGGGGTGGTCGGTTTCAAGATGGCGGCCTTGTTGTCCCTGAAAATATGCAAATGAGGTCTTTGGGGTCGTTTTCAAGAGGGTGGCTTGTGTGTGTGTGTTAGGGGTGGTCGTGTTCAAGATGGCGGCTTGTTTTTTGTGTGTGAGGGGTGGTCGTTTTCAAGATGGCGGCCTGTGATCCGCTGAAAATATGCAAATGAGGTTCAATGGGCTATAAAAGGAGTCCATTTTTAGGGAAAGGTCAGTATTCAATGCATTACTCTGCGTACTACTGGGACTTACTTGACTTGACCAGCCTGCCTGTCTCTCTCTGTCAGCCTGCCTGCTTGCTTCACCTCTAGCTACCCAGCCAGCCACCCAGCTATAGTCATGACGTCATCATCATTATTTTTATCGAGGCTTGACAAGCACCGTCTTCGTCTCATGGATGAGATGAAGCATGTGGATGAATTATGTGATTTCCTTATGGCGGAGGAAAACCTACTCCTTGAACAGTGTCGAAGAAATCATGGCGGAGAAAATCCCTTCAGCCCAAAACACAGCCCTCATCCATGAGGTACGGCAATTTACCTACTATGGATTTCTAGCCTTCGTGGAGGCGTTGAATATCACGGGAAATGCTGAACTAGCACATTTACTTGAAGCCGACGACGACGTTATACAAAATGAAGAGATCTTAGTGATGGACACTACCCGTACAGCCAGCAAACGTACGCACACTACCCCAGAGAGTACTACATCTGCTAAACGCGCTGGCCGCCCCAAACGTCCCCGTTTAACACCGTTAGTAATACCAGTGATTGAGGCGCCAGTCGTAGTACCCCAGCAAGTGCCTGTGAAACAACAACTTCCTATGTCTGTCCAGGAGATCAACAATCTGATCGAAGCGGCTCACCAGACAGCCCACAAGGACATTTGGGAGCTTTCACCTTATTTGACGGTGAGTGTCAAAGACGAAGAAGTGCATTTTAATTCAGCGGGGTTTAATGACAGACCTGGTAAACATATTACCCTGAACTTGGACACCTGGCAAAAACTGGAGGCCCTTGATTACGCCATCGATGCGATTATTCGTGACCAGGGGAATGACGAAGCGAAATTACATGTGGCTGACGACATCTATGTGAGTTGTGCTTATTTCAATGACCAGCTCCTCGTTCATATTCGAAAATGGCGAAAACGTTTAGATACGCAAGAGCTGGTGGCTTGTCCTCAAGGTGTCACATTGAAATTAACAGCGTGGCGGGAGTTGCAGAGTCTTGCCAGTACAATTAGGCAAACTCTGACCTACCAGGTGTCGACCTATATAGCTGAGAAGTACATCGAGACAGTCCTGCAGCTCATCAGACCTCACCTGAACACTCTGGTGGCCTCATACGCGGACCTCACTGAAGCACTACAGGCTGTGACCGAGATGGAAATTACCCTGGCAGTGGTAGCGGCTTGTCCTTCCAAAATTCCACGTGAAGAGGTTGTGACGTACATCTATACCCACCAAGGACAGAAAGATGATGATGAATTCAAACAAGTCTTGTTGAAGAACTATTGAGAACAAGGAAAACATGTATTGATCTGGAGACATTGTATTACAAAAATTCAGAGGTTTTTTTTCACTGTTAATTGTATTTAAAATTCAATACTTACATATAATTGGTATTAAATTCAATTGTGAATACGTTCATTGTGTGTTAATAAAAAATAGTAGAAAATTGAAAAAAATGTGTTCTTTTTTCCTTTTTTAATAGTCAAATAGCTCCAAAAACGTCTATTTCCATTCTTGCGCATGCGCAGAATGCTGATAGTTCAACCCACACCAGTCCATCAGATGGCCCTTCATCTCACCTTCACATTGATACCTCACTCGACCCCAAAACCTGGTGTACGAGGATTATTTTTATTTTGCAGGTATTGGGTCGAGTGAGGTGTCAAATTGAAGCTGACGTGAAATGTTTCAGATTGATGCCTCACTCGACCCCATTGGACCACTAGGGGCGCCTCTAACTCCAAAAAAGGTGTTTTGAAGATTACGCATGCGCAGAATGCTGATAGTTCAACCCACACCAGTCTATCAGATGCGCCTTCACGTTACCTTCAATTTGATACCTCATTCGACCCGATTGCACCATTAGGGACGCCTCTAACCTCAAACAGGCTATTTTTGAAGATTGATATTTTTCATATTATCTTCGCGCATGCGCAGAATTACCCTAATTCAAGCCCACACCCAGTCTATCAGATGCTCCTTCACGTCACCTTCAATTTGATACCTCACTCCACCCCATTGGACCACTAGGGACGCCTCTAACGCCAAAAAGGTTATTTTGCACATCGATATCAACATCTGGTGTACGAAGTTTGTTTTTTTTTTTTTATTTTGGCGGTAGTGGATCGAGTGAGGTATCCAATTGAAGCTGACGTGAAATGCTTCACAATGATACCGGACTCGACCCGATTGGTCCACTAGGGGCACCTCTAAAGGTATTTTGAAGATTGATGTTGATTGATGTTGATATTGATGTTTGGCGTTAGGGCAGCCCCTAGTGGTCCAATGGGGTCGAGTGAGGTATCAATGTGAAGCATTTCACGTCAGCTTCAATATGATACCTCACTCGACCCGCTACCTCAAAAAAAAATTTTTTACCTTGTGTACGAAATTTTTTTTTTTTAAAAAAAAAAATATTTTTTTTGGGGAAAAAAAGCATGATTGGAGCTGATGTTAAGTTGGTGTGCTTATGAAAGAAGTTTCTCTTTCGGAAAGATGGGTTGGCCCTGAAAAAGGGCCTTTGATAGTGTGATACGACACACTTAAGCGCGGAATATTCGCTTCACGCCTCCTACATGTTTTCGACATATGGGACATCTTATCTTGAAATGCACCTCTCCGGCGTCAACGCATCGGCATAGGGCTCCTTCACACGTCAGTTGGATCCAGCAATCCTTGCACATACACAGATGTCCACAGGGTAGAACCGCGTATAAGCTTTCTTCATTCGTGCAGATGCTACATTGTTTGATTTTTTCTTCATTATGTCGTAGTTTCTTTTGTCTGGCAATTTCCTCTTCCAATCCCGTCATTGTGGTCTCCATTCCCAACATCGCTCCCCTCATGTCGATAATTTGTTCGTTGAGGCGTGATATTTCATCTGTGTGTCGGCATCGTGTTCTTGTTTCAGTGTCTGCAGTCGAGGTGGTTGTTGTCGTTGATGGAGGTCTAGTAGTTAACCATACACTGGCTAGTTCTCTATCACGGGTGTCGTCCTGGTTATCTTCTTGTTGTATGTCCTCCTCCATTCTGTTGTTGTTGTCTTGTTCACTTCCCCCGAGTTCTTCTTCTTCTGTACTTATTAACCTCGTTACATCTTCAAGAACGCGTTGAAAACTGGAGACAATAGCGATTCTGCCATCTTCTTCTCGGGTAATTATCTCGCTATGTTCTTCTTCTGTACCCCTATTCCTTGGATCTCTAGGTTGATGGGTGAATAAGGCTCGTCGTCTTAAACTCATGATGTGTAGTTGTTAATAAATGTGAACATACACGTTATTTATAGTCGGCTGTGTGTGTGTGTTTCAAGATGGCGGCTTGTTTTTTGTATGTTAGGGGTAGTCGGTTTTCAAGATGGTGGTCAAGGTCAATTTCACTTTCCCGATCCCCAGCATTCCACTTTCCCGATCCCCAGCCTTCATTTGCATATTTTCAAGATGTCGGCCTGTTTTTTGTAGGTTAGGGGTAGTCGGTTTTCAAGATGGCGGCCTGTTATTTCCCTGAAAATATGCAAATGAGGTCTTTGGATTTTTGCCAAAATGGTGGCTTGTTGGTAGCAGGTGCGTTTCAAAATGGCGGCGGGTGTGAGTCAGTGCAAAATCGGACGGCGTGAGTGCAAGATAGATTGATCTACTGTATAGAGAGCTGTGTCACCATAGCCCAAGCATTAAAATTACCTATTATTTTTTCGATAAATCTTTATAATTTTTAGGGCACTATTATAACACTAACCCATAGTTTACACGTAATTTTTTTAATCAGGAAAATCAATTTATTTTTCCATGTACCTGGGTTTTTCATACTAACTTACACGAACCTTACGGGTTTAAAAATCACTAAAATTAATAAATAACCGCCTATTGTAACGTTAGACTGTTAAAAAAAATTAATACTATACACTCAATTGCCGCAGTTCAACTTGCAATAAAAATATGGGTGTGTTCACAATTATTATAAAATGACAAGCTGTTTAAAATTGGAAAACAAACACAGATATTTTGTCGTAAAAAAAATATAGCCTATAGTTAGAGTGTTGTCGCTGACGTCCGCGTCTTTTACACTATAAATAGCTCTCAGAATTTTTTAATTATTCACACTTGAGGACCCAGTCATGGAGCCACTACTCTGTACTGAAATTATGAGTATTGATACAGCAGACTTGTTCCCAAATGATGAGAATCAACTCCTGCCCGGTATAATTAATTTGGAAGAAGACGACCCGTGGATAGCGGAAATCATGAAGGAAATATTTCTACCTTCACCACCCCGGAATAATCCTGCAACTATTACTACAGATCCTGCAGCAACAACGAGTCACGACCTTGCAGCCCCATCCGATGTTAATCCAGCCGAAAAAATGGACGAGATTGACAGCCTGCTAGCAACGCTGTTGAAACAGGACGACGACAACACGGTACAAGAGGCTACACCAGAGAAAAAAAAAGACTCAAGAAAAACAGAAGAAGACCAAGATTTGAAGAGGGTAGACGATGCAAGACAAAACACAACTAGACTACAACAGCGGAAACAAAGAAAGGCTACAACACCCAACCGAATAACAGGGGAGAAGATCAAGAAAATAGTGCCCAAAAAAAAAATGCACTACCACGACGCCGCGAATTATGTCTGGGCCATTACAACTTCAACATTAGGATGCTACACCGAACGAAAAAGCGCATTATATATTCACTGCGTGGAATGTGCGAACCCGTTTGCAAAGTACGCGGTCGGACCATGTGGACACCAGGGACTTTGTGAAATTTGCATTCACCGTCGAGCCGGGATATCCGCCTGTATACCGTTCCACAACAAACCCGTACAGTGTGAATTACTATATGTAACCTGTCCTGTCTGTAATGATAGGATATCGGCCCAATCAACGGAGTAAATGGCTATATTTACTACAGATTCCAAAGGTTTTTTTAAAAACCACCCATGTTTTCCGAAAGGGAACTTCTAACAAATGCACAAAAAAATTAACACGAGAATCACAGCCCTGTGTTCGTTCAAATAAATTTTGCTCTCATACCGAGGTTTTAAAAAATTTATAAAGTCCGTTTATACCCGCGGACTGAGTAAGATTAAATTAATTTAATAAATTCCCCACGCTTATGAAAATAAATTTTCCTCATACCGGGGTTTAAAAATTTTAAAGTCCGTTATACTCTCTCGGACTATGTAATATTAAATTAATGAGGGGGGGATAGAGAAAAAAGAAAAATAAATCCTGTGTATATATAAAGAGATTCGTTCTCACAAGAACGGTTGATAGTGGCCAGGGGTTGTATTTTTGGATGCTGTAGTTTGCTAAGAAAAGAGGGAAAATGTGGGACATTCTGTGCTTATAATTGATGTGCTCAAGTTAAAAAAGCTTCCTCTTTCGGAAGTATTTGGTTGTTCTGAAAAGAACAGTTTATTATTTTTACGTCTTTTTATTGACGAGGGAGTAGCCTACGTCCCTAGAAGGTGTCACTGGAGCTGGTATAATATCCATCGGGATGATGTTGGGCGTATAATTCACGCATCATGGCTACATCCTCTTCAGGTGTTGTATCCCGAAACATGGGGGTCCCATCCAAAAAATTCGCCGGGGCGATGCTCATGGTGGCTGGGGTAGGGTCCGGAAATACCGGGGCTGGAAGGTCTTGCAGGGGAAATGGCGCCGGTGGTGATGATGTAAATGGCCTCACTGCCAGTACCGGAAGCGGAGTGGTGGGTCTGGCTTGATTCATTACCCTGGACAGCATGTGGAACCACCCCGCTTCATCGATGGTTGTTCGGGCTGCGTTGAGCAGGGCCCGAACATTTTCGGCGGTACTGGTGATGCCGGCGCCGTCTTGTCCCCGCAGCATGGCCTGCCAGCCCCGCAACTCCTTCTTCCAGAAACTCTTTATTTCCCGCTTCATCCTTCTTTCTTGGTCTCTAGTTAGATACGGGAGTACCTCTTCATCCTCCCCCTCTTCAATACGGCGATTCGCCCGTCTCCTTCTTCTATTATTGTTGCTGGTGGTAGACATTTCAAAATTTTATGGTAAAGTTATTCCAGAGGGTCGAGTATTTATGCACAACGGGCGGACGTGTGCGACAGCGGTCCCATTCTGTGAGCTCATGAAAAATTGACGTGTGTTTCTTTTATGGGTTATAAACGCGTATCATTTTACAATCAGCATCACCCCCGTAGAATTTTTTAGTTCTAATTCTTCTCAGATAAATCAGGCAGTCGTATTAAAAATTTCAACCGTCTAGCCCTTGTTTACGTCATGTTTTTTAATTTTTTAGTGGGTTCTCGAGCCGGTACGAAAATGCAGAAAACCCGGGCCATTAAAAATAAATTCATTTTCTGCATTAAAAATAGCGCCAGTCTAGCCCTGATTACCCGATACGTGTGCCCTGAAAATTCCAGTCCGTTTCGTTCGTAAGAAGTGTAGAAAAATGAATAAAACAGAGCCTGGGTTGACGGTCAGAAAACACAAACGATGCAATTTTTCCAAAGTCACGCGCTGTGTAAAATGACAGCTCTAGAGGTTTCGTATTAATAATACTAGCCAACGTTAAAATGATTTTCTTCGTTAAAAATATAAGAAGTCGTTCAGTTATCACTCGATACGTGTGTCCTGAAAATTCCAGCACGTTTCGTTCATGAGAACTGTAGAAAAATGAAGAAAACAGGGCCTGGATTTACGGTGCGAGAGCATATTCTATGCCGGCCCTGTTCATTATTCGAGTCAACCAAACTCCTCTCCTCATGTTTTTCGGTCGTTCAAAATGCAGTTTGTCACTGTAGAGTTTTGCCCCCTTATTACGTTTGGGAGGTAAGAGTTATCCTTTTATTTGCTCCTGATTTGACTATTTTTACAGCGGCGGTAGGCATGGTTTGGATAATGATGAGCCCTTGATATTCGAAGTTAACCATGATAATGTATTATTTTTTATCTTCGTATGAGTCCAGACTATTAATTGATGCACTCGGGGTGCGTCTAAAAAATTAATTGCCGTGTCAAATTAAATTTCCCAGGGGTATTTACAATGAAAAAATATAGAATCGCTCTATATACATGTGTGTCGGGCTAATATTTTTATCATTGTTCAGTATGGCATCGCCGGTCAAAGAGCTCGCGTTCTTTCAAGTCACGTCTAAGGTGCTTCTTATTGTATATGAACATGAATTACACCTTATCGAGGAGCACCCGATCGAAGTGAAATTAATTTTAAGCCTGGACGGGTGGAGGCAATTGACACGTGTCTTACAATCCAAAGAACCCGAAGTCGATTTTATGCCTGTCGGTGTGAATGTGTATCTACGGCGGAGTAGAGAAGTTTCATTTTTTCCCCGGTTAGAGGAGTGTGGCGGTCACGGTATTGTGCTTTGGCCAGCATTATGGGCGGCGCTGAAAACTGTCATTACAGACGTGGACGATGTACTCTATCCGCACACTCAATCGATCATGACTCGTACCCTCACCTCGGGGTGTACCCTAATAATATATTCAGATCGCATCGATCTCATTGATGATGATTCCCGTTGCTGGGGCTCACCTGAGCCCGCCCGTGTGACATTATCTTCCGAAGGCTGGACGACCTTGAAACGCGTGTTATTCGGTGATTTGAATGGCGATGGCATTTACCTGGATCACGATGTATACATTTTTCGCGGCCCTTATTTCGCCCGATTGATCTCTCTCAAACGAGGCGGATTTACACTCGATCCCGAACTATGGACGGCTTTGCAACACAGTGTGCCTGTGGTGGATAAAATATTCTCTGCACACCACCCGCCTCTCACAGAATAGTATAAATACCAGGGGCAGAGACAGAGTGTGTATCAGTTGGACATAGAGAGAGAGAGGGAGAGCAAGCATGTCGCTACCACTACGAGCCATTTTGCCTCTTACACCCAGTGTGCGCTTATATGTGTATGCGGATAAAATGAAACTGGCGCAAGACGCTCTATCTATTTATTGGACCCCCGCTGAAATGCTATGGAATCCGGTCACACTACAGCGTGATGGATGGAATAAGTTTAAACGGGTAATCAGCGGGGAATTGAACGGAGAGCTCGTTCACCTGGATAATGCCATGTACGTCTATTTCCTACGACCCCACTGTATACGGATAGGTCGGTACAAAGATACGCGCAGTATCAGCCTAACTCCCTCTCTGTGGGCAGCCTTGAAGACAATAATGCCTATTGTCGACCAGTTAATGTCACCCGACGATCGACCCCCTGAGCAATTAGCGTGGGTTCGTGCTATAGAAGAGGCGTTCGCTGAACCGGGTGAAAGACTAGCAGAATTTTGTTTCTGTAAACCAGCTCCTCCTACAGCCGGAAAAAAAGGCCTATATGTATAGAATGCAGAGCGGCTAGAGGGTCAGTATCACCCTGGGACGAGACGGACGGGGCGAACTCAGTATCACCCCGGGAAGAGATCGACGGACCTGGGACGGAGACGAGCGAAGTGCGTGATGCGGCGGCAGTCGGGGAACAAGGAGATTCACCAAGTATTAACTGATTTGTATTATAATCCAACGAGTGCAGCTGCCTATAGTGGTGTGGGGGCATTGACTCGAGCGGCCCAAGGCATCAGTCGAAGTGAAGTTCGAGACTGGTTAAAAACCCAAGATACGTACAGTTTACATCGAGCTGTCCGACGTTATTTTCGTCGTAACCGGGTCATTGTGGGAGGGATCGACGCGCAATGGCAGGCGGATTTAGTGGACATGAGTCGATTTGCACCTGACAATAATGGAAATCGATACATATTGACCTGTATCGATATTCTATCGAAATATGCCTGGGTCCTACCCGTGCGTACCAAAACAGGAGAGAATCTCATAGCCGCGTTTCAGCAGATTTTCAAGACGGGGCGCAAACCTCTTTATTTACAAACAGATGAAGGCACAGAATTTCTCAACCGACCCTTTCAAGCCTTTCTTAAGAAAAAGAAGGTATTTTTTTTTTCACACGTACAATGAGACGAAAGCATCGGTAGTGGAACGCTTTAATCGCACCTTCAAAGGACGCATGTACAAATATTTTACGGCTCAAAACACGCGACGCTACCTGGATGTACTTCCTCAACTGGTGCAAGGCTACAATCGGGCTTATCATCGCAGTATCCAGCGAGCGCCCCGGACTGTGAAAGAAGGGAACGAACATCAAGTTCGTGCTACGCTGTACTCCTCCTCCAGTGCACCCTTGACGGCACCCCGTTACAAACGGGGAGATACGGTACGGATCAGTAAAGTGAAAGGACAATTTGAGAAAGGCTATTTACCCAACTGGAGTGACGAACACTTTGTCATCGTGCGCCATAAACCTCGACAACCCCACGTCTATCAACTGGAAGATCTACAAGGCGAGAGACTGCAAGGCACGTTTTACGAGGCAGAATTACAACCCATAGTGAAAACACCGAAAGACTACTACACGGTGGAGAAGATTTTGAAAACGGAACGTCGACGTGGGATTCCCTATCATTTCGTCAAATGGCAAGGCTGGCCTCGTTCCTTTAATTCCTGGGTGTCCGGCCGTGACATGAAACGTCTATAAATGCTAACGCCTATCACCACCCGCCTTCAGTGTAGGACTGTACCATGGATAGTACACGTCTACCCGTACTGTTAAGAACACGAAAAGCACAAGTCGGTACTGTGGTGTGTCTAGTCGTGGTGCTGGGTACGTTATTTACCGGTGTGTTCTACGATTTATCCTACGTGATATCCTGTTTCAACACCCTGCGTTCTGCATCAGTGACCACCACGACCCCACGGCCTACACCCACCCAGACGTCAAGGGTACGGTACGTCTCAACGCAGACCCCTACGTCTACTCCAGCCCTCAAGTTACTCCCCTACATCCACCCCACCACGACCACCCGTACTACGACTACTACTCATCCTCCTCCATCATCATCATCCCTGAAAAGCGAGCCTTCCACTCTACCCGCTAGTACTACGACACCGCTAAACAGTTTTGAAGTGGACCCCCGTGAATCACACCGTTTACCCCGACAACGGTTTCCCTTCCAGTACTATCCCCTGCGCCGCCAGCCCCGACACCTGGGAGGTGGAAAAGGTCAAATCATCCCCTAAAAAAGAAACGATGGACCCACGATGGCAGCATCCATTCACGTGCCTCATCGCTGGACCGACGGGGTCGGGAAAATCACATTTTGTTCAACGTCTCATCCAACATGGGTCCGCCCTGATTTCACCACCGCTAGCTCGCATCCTGTGGTGTT
>JAVTVY010055605.1:0-30713 GCA_036873755.1 Hanleya hanleyi | reverse complement strand
CGTCCGTCCGGCTACCTGTTCGTAGATTTAAAAGCCCATACCCCCGAAGATCGTCGGCTGACGACCCACCTGTTACCCGGCGAGGAATCACCACAACGGCATATACCCCTACACCATCCGCCGAGTCCACTCCTGGCAGAGCAGCAGCAGCAGCCCACCCCCATACAGCGGGTCCGCTTCATACCATCAGTCCTGGAATATCACCCAACCGTGAAGGCCCAACCCGAGGTTGAAGAACATAATGTGAACTCGAGGCTATGGAGGGATTTGTTCAAAGAAAGTATGGACGCCGAGATGGGCGAGATTTTGGAGGCCACAGGAAACAAGTTTCAACGCAAAGGGTATTCGAAAGAGGAAGCTGCAATTTTAGCCCATAACAGATTGGCACCCAGACTACGACGGGCTTTACGTCAGCGGTATGCCGACTTACTGACCCATATGAAATTGTTGAATAAGGACCCAGTCCATATCGAAATTGAAAGAACAGCGTCGATGCTGAAAACCTCGGGCATGAACTGGAAAGCGGCGTATGTCAGAGCAATAGCACAAAAGAAACATTTGTTCGAACGCATCATTAAACAACGTTAAAGCATTAAGAAAGTGTGTTAAAGCGTTGAGACGAGCGTTAAGGCGTAACGACGGGCGTTGACGGGCGTCACTGCATTTTGATGAATTGGTGTCAATTCCATGAAATCAGAGCTTCTGAGCTAATTCACCAGGGCGTTGAAGCGTTGAGCTAAGCGTTGATGATCGTTACTGTCTATAAAAGCGAGCGTATTCCCAAAACACGCACAGTCGACGTTCAACCGTCAACATGGCTTATACTTGTTTTGAGTGTGAACGCACGTTCACCAGACATTACGATATGATGCGACACCAGAAAAATATACATGGGACTGAAGACGCCGAGGAGCCTGTTGAGGCAGATACTGATACAGAGATTGATGAGAGTGCATCGACTGATACCGAATCCAAGATGGTTGACAGTCTATCTACTGATATGGAGAGCTTGACCTCAGAGAATCAGCCTTCATCCCAGGAAAGTGAGGCAGAACCTACCTTCTGGGATCGTATTGTGACAGCAGCTATCAATACTCACGCTGAAGCGATCGAGGACGCCGGAGAGGATAATTTACAACAGACGTACACCCAAATGCGCCCCCGCATCAGGAAAACAGCCATGGCGATCTATGAACAGTATACCTTACTACCGCTTGAAATGAAAGGGGACCCCACGCACAGGTCCATCATGAAGACCAAGCGTCACTTGGAAGAGGATATGGGTTTACCACCCACCGAGGCCCTGGAAAATGCGATTAGAATGCGTAAACAACTGTTTCAGGACATGCTGCCCGATGAATATCCAGGCCTGCCTGACGATGATTAGAACAAACGGTTCAGAGCGAACATGGCCGAAGACGGAACTCTCTGAAATGGCGACTTTTGATTGGACAAGAATACATCTAACGGGCAAGAACGAACATGACATGCAAATGGCGGTCTCTGATTGGACAAGAGTCTTTCTTGAATTGTAAACATACCCAACGCGGCTCCCCCAGCGTGGGTATGTTATGATGGAGGGGAAAATAAACTATATGAAAAAAAAATTGTTGTTCTCTCACGTGTCATCCTTGTTGTTGTTGTTGTTCTCTCTCCGGTCTATATCATGGTGTTATGCTAGAGCGTTAAGGCGTAACTATGAGCGTTGACGGGCGTCACTGCATTTCCAATGAATTAATGACAATTCCATGAAAATCAGAGCTTTTGGGCTAATTCACCAGGGCGTTGAAGCGTTGAGCTTGGCGTTGGCGGGCGTTGCTACAAGATGACACCTCACACGACGCATTCGGACTAAGGATGATCCCTCTCTACACCAAATACCTTCCTTCACTGCCCCAAAATGTCCACTTTCGCTACTACTCGTATCGATGATGGCCCCTCTGGGCCCCAAAACAGCCTCCCAGCGTTATTTACCTACTGCGCATGCGCGGAATGTTGAAAACAAACAACACACTAGTGTAGGCGCATGCTCCTCCATGTATGCATTGCATTGATACCTCACTCGACTCCATCGGACCACTAGTGGTCCACCTAGACCCCAAAACGTCTATTTCCATACACTTTCTCCACTGCGCATGCGCAGAATGACGTCAGTTTTACGTCATAGCCATACCTTCGGATGCTCCCTCACCACTGCTTTACAATGATACCTCACTCGACTCCATCGGACCATTCGTGGCTCACATCGACCGCAAAAACCTCTAGCGGGGCCCATACAGGGTCCAGTTTTCGACACTACATGACCACATCCCGACAAAATGCCCAGTTTTCGACACCGGCCGTGCCGCCATCTTGAACCAGAAGACAGACGCCGCCATCTTGGATATGCCCCATAATACACCGGGTCAAAATACGCGATTCTGATTGTCTGATGTCCAGAGGTCACGCCCCATTCGCCCAAACCGGAAGTGACGTCATACCCCTCATTTTACATGCACCCATCCACTGCCCCCTCACATAAGCTTCACTTTGATACCTCACTCGACCCAATCGGACCATTATTGGCTCCCCTAGCTCCAAAATGTCTATTTTCATACCCTTTGGTCACCGCGCATGCGCAGAATGCCGATATTTCAACCCCACACCCAGCCCATCAGATGCCTCTTCACGAATGCTTCACTTTGATACCTCACTCGACCCCATTGGACCATTAGTGGCTCCCCTACCTCCAAAACGTCTATTTTCATACCCTTGGGCACCGCGCATGCGCAGAATGCCGCTATTTCAACCCCACACCCAGCCCATTAGATGCCCCTTCACATAAGCTTCACTTTGATACCTCACTCGACCCCATTGGTCCATTAGTGGCTCCCCTAGCTCCAACACGGCTATTTCCATACCCTTGGGCCACCGCGCATGCGCAGAATGCCGCTATTTCAACCCCACACCCAGCCCATCAAATGCCCCTTCACATAAGCTTCACTTTGATACCTCACTCGACCCCATTGGTCCATTAGGGGCTCCCCTAGCTCCAACACGGCTATTTCCATACGCTTGGTCTACACGAGTTGTCTCCCTTGGAGCTATATACAGACCTCTTTGACTTTTTTCAAAAATTTCACCGATTCGCTCCGCAACACTTCCCATAATGTTCTACATGATGAGACTAAGATAATAAATCCAAACAGCCATACCGCAAATGTATAGAAGTAAGTTTCCCATTAGATTCAACATGGACCAGTGCACCAGTATGTGCCAAAGATTTATATATCATATTTTTAACGTTGGAATATACAACAAGACTCGTGGTGTAATGGTTAACGTGTCTGCCTCTGGATAAAGAGGACCCTGGTTCGAGTCCCGGGTTCGTTGTATAGAGTTTCACTTTTTTTTTTCTTTATTTATTTATTTATTATTGATTTATTTATTGATTGATTTATTTATTGATTTATTTGATTGATTGATTTATTTATTTATTAAAATTAATTAATTAAAATTAATTAATTAAAATTAATTAATTAATTAAAATTAATTAATTAATTAAAATTAATTAATTAAAATTAATTAATTAAAATTAATTAATTAATTAATTAATTAATTAATTTATTTATTTATTCTGTGAAAACACCCATGACATGACTGAAAAGAGCCTCACTCGGCCCAATCACATCAGCCGCCATCTTGGTCCCACTCCCACAGCCGCCATCTTGGTCCCACTCCCACAGCCGCCATCTTGGTCCCACCACCCACAGCCGCCATCTTGGTCCCACCACCCACAGCCGCCATCTTGGTCCCACCACCCACAGCCGCCATCTTGGTCCCACCACCCACAGCCGCCATCTTGGTCCCACCACCCACAGCCGCCATCTTGGTCCCACCTCCCACAGCCGCCATCTTGGTCCCACCTCCCACAGCCGCCATCTTGGTCCCACCTCCCACACGCCGCATCAACACACACCAACAAGTCTAGACATGCCTTGATCACGTGATCGTCATGCCTTGACCTCTGTGACCTTGAAATGAGGTCGAAATGAGGTCAATATGCGCTGTAATGCCCTTTATATACTACTCCCATTGGACAATCAGATGATGATCATCCACGACAATTCTTTAACCACGTACTGATCTCAGAAACTGATCATCGACCAATAATTCTCCTACTCTAACTAGGACCTTACTTGTCCTCATTATTTTCCATGCCACCAGTCCATTCCCTTCACTGGCAATGCCGTTATTGTAGTAGCCGAGAACCACCACCCTCTCACTAACATGTCCAGCGCCTGACACACTGAGCCAAGGGGAAAATTCCACCCGTTACAATCTAATAAACACACTGATGATCCCGCGTCCCATCTTTTACATTCATTCAGATTATTGACTAGAAACTTCACACTTCATTCGATCTTGGTCACTCAGATCAATTCTCGCTTATGCAACAACAATTTTTCAACTCAGATACCCATCACGTTCAACGTCGCGAGAGTAGTAGGGAGAGTGGAGATACTACAACGTTTTTCAGGGAGGTAACTCTTGGTCCCCTTTTTCCGCCAGGGGGTGCCACCAGTCCCGTATGACGTCACTTCCGGTCTGGGTGAATGGAGCGTGACCTTGCCGTATGACGTCACTTCCGGTCTGAGTGAATGGGGCGTGACCTGTGAACATGATAGGATATGTACTGACCTGTCTGTGGGGACTCAATGTCGTTCATCTCCGTGTCTTTTCGGTGAGAGGAACATGTACTGGGGTTTTTCTCACAATGTCGTTCACCTCCGTGTGTCTTCGGTCAGGTCCGTGTCTTTTCGGTGAGGTCCGTGGGAACATGATAGGAGATGTACTGACTTGTCTGTGGGTTTTTCCCCAATGTCGTTCACCTCCGTGTCTCTTCGGTCAGGTTCGTGTTTTTTCGGTCAGGTCCGTGAAGATGTGACGGAGGTGACCGAAAGATGTGACGGAGGTGTGCGAAGAGACACGGAGAGTTCGGTGAGGTCCGTGAAGATGTTACGGAGGTGACCGAAAAGACACGGAGGTCACCGAAGACACACGGCGGTCACCGAAAAGACCCGAATGTCATCACCGAAGAGTCACGGAGGTGACCGAAAAGACACGGAGGTGACCGAAGACACACAGCGGTCACCGAAAAGACCCGAATGTCATCACCGAAGAGTCACGGAGGTGACCGAAAAGACACGGAGGCGACCGAAGACACACGGAGGTCACCGAAAAGACCCGAATGTCATCACCGAAGAGTCACGGAGGTGACCGAAAAGACACGGAGGTGACCGAAGACACACGGAGGTTACCGAAAAGACTCGAATGTCACGAAAAAACGTATAAAAGTGGAAATTTTTAGGGGAGTTGCTGCATTCATTGGCCTGCCGAACGGAGCTATCTCACCAGCCTGCCTGACCAGCCTACCTGACCAGCCTGAACCACTCTGACGACAGGAGGAATCACCGGCACTTGCCTCACTGCAGCATGACACGTGGAGAAGATTTTCCAGCTGAAGTCTTGCCCGAAGACGAGCGTGTGAGTGAGATTTATCGACGTCACTGGACCACCATACGCCATTGTTTTCACCGTCACCGTCGTCTATTGGACTTGTATAACTTTCGACTGCAGGACCTCACGTATCTTTCTACTTACGCCGAGAACATTTTCACAGACCAGGTCACAGCGTTCAAGTTGAATATGACATTCGGCTACATCTTACGGCACAAAGAGACGGACCAGTTGCGGTATTTTTATCCCAGCAATAATACCTATGTGTTTGACCAGCCGTTCACGGTGACGGATGCAATTTCTCTGGAGCCACTCATCGACCAACTGACTACGTTGGACCCATTGGAATGGGCCCGGTTGCAACGATCCAATACCAAATGGACTGTAGAAATGGCGACGAACGTCACATTTTTCGTCACCAACATGAGAGATCATCCTATCGGTGCTCCTGTCACTCTTCCACCTTGGCTGCTTCATCGAAAAGGATTGTATGCGTTAACGCGAGGTGTACATGGTCCCTACAAAGACCGGAAATGTCTGTTTCGGTGTTTGGCCGTGCATCTGGACGAGTGTAATCCCCAGGCTTGTGACAAAGTGGCCAATGGCTATTGGAGACAGTATTTACAGGAGCAAGACTTGGATGATCGGCAGTTCCGGGGAGTCCCCTTCAAGTAATTGGATGTCGTGGAAACTCTGTTCAGCATCAATATCTTTGTATACCGATTACGATGCGAGGATGACATATTTGTGGCTGAATTGGTTCATCGCTCAACAGAACGGTATGCTTCTACGATGAAAGTCAATGTCTTCGACGACAATGGGGTCATTTTTCCCTCATCAACGATATGAGCCTGTACGCGCAATCCTACAGTTGTGCCCAATGCCATCGGGTGTTTGACCAGTCTTGGCTTTTACATCGGCACGAGAAGATTTGTGACAACAGTGTGAAACGCAAATTTCCTGGTGGCGTGTATCATAATACGCCTACTATTTTCCAGGAGCTGGCTGATGAAGGGATTGTCATACCGGAAGAGGACCGTTATTTTCCCTACCGGGCGTGTTACGATTTCGAGGCCCTGTTGGAGCCCATGGACATGTTCTCAGAGAAAACGCAGTGGACGCAGCGCCATATTCCCCTCAGTGTGAGCATTTCCACCAACGTACCCGGCTATGACGCTGCGCCCGTCTGTTTCGTGTCCACCGGGGACTCCCATGAGTTGATTACCCGCATGATGGGATATTTAGAGGAAGTCAGTGCGGCCAGCACGGAATTGTTGGTGTCCAAGTTCTAGGACGTACTGGACCAACTGGACGATCGGATTCCTATACCCGGTGTATCGTTCAGCGACGATGAAGAGTCAGAGTCAGAGTCAGAGTCTGACACCCAGGAGCCGGAACCCATTCAGTCGCAGGATGTACCTTTACCTAAACCGTATGCGGAGAAATTGAAAGCCCGCTTCCTACAATACCTAGGCCAGTTACCTGTGCTCGGCTTCAACTCGGGGCGATACGATCTTAACATGGTGAAGGAATTTCTCTACCCTTACTTGGCCCAGGCTAATACCATCAAGTCCGTCATCAAGAAGATCAATAATCATATGGCCCTCACTACCACGTCACTCCATTTCCTGGATGTACGGAACTACTTAGCTCCCAATTATAGCTATGATCAGTGGGTGAAGGCGTATGACTGCGCACAAACCAAAGGGAGGTTCCCTTACACGTATATATCGACGCTCGACCGTTTGGAGGAAACACAGTTGCCATCCCGGAACGCGTTTTTTGACGATTTGAAGCAAGTGGAATGTTCGGAAGACACGTACCGGGAACTACAGCAGGTATGGAACGACCAATACATGCAGACCTTGCGAGATTTCCTGATATGGTATAATAACTTAGATGTGGTTCCTTTCCTCGAAGCGGCCGAGAAAATGGTTCACCTCTTTCGTCGTGAGATGCACGTCGACATATTCAAGGAGTGCTTGAGTTTACCGGGTCTGGCACTTCGCCATCTCTTTCAAGATTGTCCTACATACTTTTCGCTGATACAGCAAAAAAACGCGGACATGTATGATTGTCTAAAGCAGAATATCGTCGGCGGACCTAGCCTTATTTTTTACCGCTACCACGAGAAGGACGTCACCAGTCTCCCCGGTGGGAAACCCTGTGCTAAGATCATCGGATTCGATGCCAATGCCCTGTACCTGTGGTCTCTCGCCCAGCCCATGCCCAGCGGTCATTATACGCGCTGGTTGGCGGAAGGTCAGCATTTCACACCGCAACGCACCCCCTATAAACATCTCGCCGACCAGTGGTTGGACTGGGAAGCCTATCGACGGGGAATTTCCATACGCCATCAGACCAACGCCACAGAGAAGCGCATAGGAGATCGTCGACTCCCCGTCGATGGGTTTGCCCTTGTGGGTAGAACACCGACCGTATTCCAGTTTTATGGATGCTACTGGCACGGCCACGAATGTCATTTCAGCGCTGGACGCTTCAACCAACGACGTGGGAAATCGGCGGAAGAATTACGGGAAGAAGTCCAGGAGAACGGTGATTACATCAAAGAGAGAGGATACAACCTCATCGAAATGTGGGAGTGTGAATTTCACACCATGTGCCAGGCCCTCCCACATTTACGCCGTTTCCTTAAAGCGCGCGAGTACCCACTCAGTCGTCAGCGACTCCTGAGTCTGCCACAGATGTTCGACGCCATTCGTTCCGGGGACCTCTACGGCTTTGTCGAATGTGATCTGCATGTTCCCGACACTCTCAAGCCACTCTTCGCCCAGTGGCGACCTATTTTCAATAACACACTGGTGGGTCGGGATGACATTGGAGACACCATGGGTGCCTATGCTGAGCAACACGAGTGTTTGCCTCGACCTCGACGGATGTTGATTGGCAGTATGTGGGCAGGGAAAATCTTGCTGGGCACTCCGCTACTACAGTGGTACATCAGCCACGGCCTGGAAGTCACGCGCGTGTACCAAGTCTTACAGTACGTACCCAACGCCTGTTTTGCGGGGAATGCCGACATCGTGACGTCTGCCCGTCGTCAAGGCGATCACGATCCGAGTAAGGCCATCATCGGTGAATCGTGGAAATTGACGGGCAATGGCTATTATGGCAAAACGGTCACTAACCAAAATAAGCACGTGAACGTGAACATCTGTACCACTCAACAAGCCCACAAAAAGGTCAGTTCTCCTCTGTTTCGGTCCGTCGAGGTCATCGATGACGACACGTATGAAATCACTATAGCCAAAAAGACTATCCGTTACAACCTACCCCTCCAGATTGGATGTATGGTATACCAGGTGGCCAAGCTGAGGATGCTCCAGTTTTTGTATGATTTCATGGGTGTGTATTTTAATCCATCAGACTGGCAACTCATGGAGATGGATACAGACTCTGCTTACATGGCCGTGTCTAATGCGGGTTGGGAGTCTCTGGTCAAACCCGAGTTACGTGCACAGTATGAGGCGGAACGGGACCAGAGGCTACCTCGACGTGACCATTACCAGTACGACAAGCGGACGCCGGGTCTCTTCAAGTTGGAGTGGAGTGGGGATACCATGATTGCTCTCTCCTCGAAGACGTATTACTGTTACGGTGGAGACCAAAATAAGTTTAGCTGCAAAGGGGTGAACCGGCGCGATCCGGCCATCCACAAAGCCTTGTACCTGAACGTGCTGCAAAGCCAGGCCAGTGCAAGTGGGACTAACAGAGGATTTCGGGTCGTGGACCACCAGATGCGGACGTACATCCAGCAACGAGACGCCTTCACCTTCTTCTACCCCAAGCGGAAAGTCCTTCCCGATGGCATCAGTACCACTTACCTGGACTTGTGAAACTATGACATTTGATATACTTTTCATGATATGAGTTAAAACTAGTACTGTAAAAAAGTCAGAGGGGTCGCCAGTCCTAAGTGCAGGGCGTGGGTTCGAATCCCACGCTCTCACAGTTTTTTTACACACCACCTGTATTCTTTTGTACATATTCTATACATTCTTGTTCACCTGAATAAAAAAAGTCAAAAACATCACTTGTGTTTTTTCATGAATCTTTTATTGAACATCAATGAACGTCAGAACAACAACGTCATAACAAAAAACAATGAGAACACCGCGCGGTGCATTGAATCAATTAAGACAACCAGAGAAATGGGGCATGCACATTAAAACGAGAGGCAGTCCAGTCGTATACGAGTACATCACGGTCTTCGGCTTGAGAATAATCATCAAACATTTGTATGATCGTTTGCATAGAATGTCCTCTACTCCGGTGAGTGAGATAAAACACACAGTACTGTCTGCATACACTACTCAAGGGTCCTTGTAATCTTTTAGTATTCCAACGCCACACTGTAGTAGATACGTCCATGAACTTCACCAAATCGGGATGCAGGGGTGCAATTACAAGCGTCTAGTCCGTCATTCATAATCCAGCCGTCGTCCATTCCGTAGGAATCAAAGTATTCGCCTTGGCCCAGGGCGTCCACGTACACACCGACCCAATGTTCACCGGGTCGAGTACCAGGGTCTGTATTCAGGATGTAGGCTGCCGGGGTGGTTGGGGTGGTGGGAAACACATTGCGTGGAAACACACCTCGAAAGGGTACCCGAGGATCTCGCTGGAGTATGGCCATCAGCTGCTCTGAATCCATGACTCTAGCTGGCGTAGTCACACAGTACGTTTCTTTGCTGATCCACGGTGATGACGTTATCAAACTCGGCGTAGCAAGTCACGTTAATGGTATGCATTAGAGGGACGGAGAAACGCAGTTCCAACCGTAAGTTTCCTTTCTTGAGCAAGGCCAGTTGATGATCGTGTTCCAAGGTTGGGGTGAGGTCGAAGGCGAACAAAGTGTACCCACGGCTAAAGTCTCGTCGAGTGATGGTATTTCCTTCGTCCTGATTGTTTTGTCCTGTGGCTGTAAACAGGTTCAGGTAGCTCCGCACATAGTGATGGTTACCAAAATCCGGTTGTAACGGACGGGCTGGAATTTGATGGCCGGCCACGTGCAATGCCAAAAAGTTGAGGTTGAAATGTTGAAAGTTGAACGGATTCTCATTCCACTGTCCATTGAAACTGGTGTTGGTCACACACGCCAGGGTAAGACGTTTAGGGAGATCCCCTAGAAATAAATTTTCACGATTGGCCATCATCGTACCTGCTGGCACAGAGAACACCTTGGTCTGTACGCGTCGGATGGGGTACAGGGCTGGTTTTTTCGATAAGGCTTCCATGTGACTCACCAACACGCCCTGTTGCAAATCCACCGTACGGACAAACAGGGCTGCATCTTCTATGATGATCTTGTAATTGGGGGCATCTCCATCGGCCATCAAGGCGAAAGTGGGTGGGGAACGGATCAACTTGATCTTGATGGATACACCGTTCATCATGTAGCGGTCTTGCAGGAACAGATCGGCGTGCAGTCGTCCCATCATATCGACGGACGTGCTACGGGTTGTCAGCTGCCTGCGATGGCCGAACCCATTATGGCAACGGTGACGGCATCCATGGCTCCGGTTATATCCCTGTAGTACAGCGAGGCTTGCAAGTGTGTTTTTTTGGCATCTTCTCCGTACGACAACAGTGTCTCGATGTAGGCTCGGTACGGGTACATATTGGTGGACGTACTGATGAGTTTATCGTTCAGACTGATATCCACCTGTTGGAACAAGGAGTGCAGCCAAAGATTCACCGGGCCTACCACCGCATCGTTCGCCATGGGCGTCCCGTCGTTGTCCACTATTTTGGCTTTCACGTACAAGTACGTGTGGGCTAAATCCAGGTAGGCCGTATCTTTGTTTTCAATGGTAAATTCCAGTGGTCCCGTGCCCGTTAGGCTAGCCAGGGGGCGATGTTCTACCCAACGTTCTTCGGCGACACTGGTCTGTGTGGGTGGAATAGTCCACAAATCCAATTCAATGTTGGTAGACGGACACGACTGGGAGTGAATGAATGCCATTATGCGAAGATGTCTCTCTTACCCTTCTTCTTCCGGGATGTGCGTCGTCGGTGTGTCGGTCGTCAAATGACTCTTCCCTGTGCCCGTGGTTGTCTTTTAAGGGTTTTGGCCATCAAGACGCTGCCTGCTTCTTGGGTCCGTCGTTTCAAGGCTTGTCGGGGTGCCGTTCCTCCCAAGACATCACCGGCCACGCGCAGTCCACTGCGTACCGCTTGTTTACCCACCGCTTTTACTCCCCGTGTCACCAAGGGCAAGAACTTTGGACGATGCTGCCCAGTATGTTACCCAACCCGTGACCTCGTTGCATGCGTGCACCGCTAAAGATGGGCAAGCTACCTCCCGTTTGTTTCTTGTAGTAGTCGGCATAGCTGGCCGTATGGCACTGGTAAGGCACGTACATTATACGAAGTGAGGAGAACGTGCTTGTCGGAAATGAAGTGTCAGCACCACTTTCCCTCGTTCGAATGCGACCGGGCGTCCCGTGTCATCTCTTATATCCACCGTGATCGTGTTGATATCGGTGTGTCGTACGGGTAGGTAGAGTATGTGGTTGAAACTCTGGGTGACTTGATCGCCATACTTCTTTCTAATGGGTACCACCCGTAACAGAGGTGTGTTCACATCGCCCACAATATGGCTGTCCACCGCGTCCGAGTACACGTAGAGTCCGTACATACCCACTTTCATATCCATCACAACGTCGCCTGTGTCGGTGGTGGGACCCGCGTAGATGTCGTAAGGGAGACCTAACATTTGCTGTAGCCTAGGACTGAGTTCCACACCCACGTTGGGGCTGAGCAGGATACAGGCCTTGTCGTTGTGTGCGTTGTAATCGAAGATCACGTGATTCTTGAAGGGGTAGGCTTTGACGGGTCTTGAACTATTCGTCACCACCCGTAGAGACTTATAATTCAACAATGTGGTCAGATCCTCTATGAACGCCTTGGGGGTATCGTATTGGCCTTCGGGTAGAGTCAGTCGGTTTATTTTGCCTTCGTAGGTCACCTCGTACCATACTTCTTTGCCTCGCACGTTGTACCACGAGTAAGGGTATTGATTATCCACCAGTCCACATTCCCACCGTCCAGGTAAATACAACGGTTGCGGTAATTGGGTCACGTACTTGGCCAAGGTGTTGTCAGGAAACACATCGAGCGAACTGTTACTGGGCAACGTGAGGTAAAACATGACGACTGAACTTTCTTGCTTCTGCACCTGGCTTTAATAGGGCTCCCAGGCCTTGGGCGGATGACCTCGGCGTCGTGATCGTCGCGGTGACTTGCTTTGTATCAAAGCTCTCGAGAGCTGGAGCCTCTTTACCGGGGATGGTGTTTTAAAGGGGGGAAAAGAAGATGCCCGTCGTTGTGGTGTTTTGGGGGGTGACTCCGGTTCCCAAGAAGAGGGTGGTGGTGGTGGTGGTGGTGGTGGTCTACTCGGCGATTGCTGGGTCCGCTGCACAAAGTCCCAACGGTTAGGATTCCCCACCAATTCTTGAGGAGTGTATGTGTCTTTCAACCCCTGAGCAAAGGCTTCCCAGCCCGGTGGATTAGAGTGTTTGCGAGAGCGCACCGTATCGTTGATTAAATCTGTGATATGAGACCCCGGCACCACTCGGATCGAATAAGCAGTTTCCCCTGATCGCTCCAACCCATATCGGGATTCTGTTTCACCCGGTCCAACAATAAACGAGCCTTGGTCTTGAATGCCTTAGGGACACTTGCCAACAACTCCTCTTCCAGCTGAGGTGATGATGGCGGTGTGGGTTCTGGCGCTGCTGGTAGTGGTGCTGGTGGTGTACTACCCCTATATTGATCCATAAACGTCTTGTACCGGTTCAGCGTCTGATGGTAGAGTTGAATTTTCTCGTGATCGGGTAGTCGACGTTGGAGTATACTATTCATCTCTTCGTCGAGAGACTGGAGTTGTTGCACCGTGGCAGGCACGGGATAGGGTGATTGCAAACTCTGTAACAGTCGAGGTTCGACCAGCATCATTTTTTTCGTATGTTCCATGATGTTAGCGTCCAAAGATGGATCCTACTAACGGTCCCAGTACGGTGGCGGCTAAGGGTGCGAGGAGTGCCCCGAGAAATCCACCTCGCTGTAACACCTGTTTCTTTTTCTTTAAACTTTCCGTCTTCTTCACCAGCGTTCGGAGACCCGTCTTGTGCCGTTGCAATTTCCCTTTCTGCAGGGGACTGAGAGGAACATTCCCTTTTAACACATTATGAGCGACTTCACACAAACACCGTACCAATTCTGCGTCCGCGCCGCGCACCAGGGCCCGGCCCACCTCCGGTGGCGCGCTGCGTAATACGCGGAGGGCCGGCGCGTGCTTCCGTATCCGTGCAGACATGATGAGGAAGTGAATGCTAGAGGGTTGTGTCTTCTTCTTTTATTTGGGTGTGTACACCGTCTGGAACTCTCCGGGAAAAATGTGGGTGCGCAATCGAAGTGCGGAGGGTGTTCCTTGTTTCAAGTCGATGAGCAGATACCCGTGGGCCCCTTGGGTGGCATCTTCAAAGGCTTCCCGCACAAAGGCCGTGTTTTTAGGGTACATCTGTTTCGCCAGGTGCATAATTTGTGATGCGTCTCTGGGGTTTTTGAACAAGACCACATACTGAGCATTCAAACTGATGTTCCTGTGCTCTTTGTTCTTACTGAAGAGATTCTGGACGATGTAGATGATGCTCAACCGACGATGATGGCTCCCTTTCGTAAAGAGACGCGTCACCCGACTGTCCGTTTCGGTCATCAGATCGTCTACCACGACCAACGTGTCTTCTGGGGTATCCTCTGGGGGTAATCCTTCCACCAAGGTGAGTCCAGGCATGCGTGCCAGTTCCTCGTACGCAGGCTGCCAAGCTCCATAACACCACAGGGTGCGAGCCACGGGTGGTGAAATGAGGGCTGACCCGTGTTGCATGAGCCGTTGAACGAAGTGTGTTTTTCCCGACCCGGTCGGTTCAGCGATGAGACACGTGAAGGGATGCTGCCACCGAGGATCCATAGGGTTTTATTTGGTGATTTGCGCCCAGCGTTCAGAGGCCCGCCACCGTTGTCGTGGATCCCACCGGGGGTCGTAGTCGTGCGGGTACCGTTGCCGTGGTAAACGTGGTACTAGTCCCACTCTAGGTGTTAGCGTCGTGGTGGTGATGGTGGTGGTGGTGGTGTTGGATGATTGCACTTGACGTTGGGGAGCTGGACTTGGACGAGTGGAGGGTAGGTTGAAACAGGATATCAGGTACGCCAAATCGTAGAAGACTCCTCCAAATAAGGTACCCAGAAGCACTAGTAGACACACGACGGTACCGACTTGTCCTTTTCGAGTCCGCAGCAGTAAGGGCAGATGTGCACTATCCATGGTACAACCCTAGACTGAAGGCTGTAGGCGATGTGAGGTAGAATTTATAGCCGTTTCATGTCACGGGCTGAGACCCAGGAATTAAGCGAACTGGGCCAACCTTGCCATTTGACGAAATGATAGGGGATGCCACGTCGACGTTCCGTTTTCAAAATCTTTTCCACCGTGTAGTAGTCTTTCCGTGTTTTTACCACCGGTTGTAATTCTGCCTCGTAAAACGTGCCTTGCAGTGTTTCTCCTTGTAGATCTTCCAGTTGATAGACGTGTGGGTGTCGAGGGTAATGGCGAACGATGACAAAGTGCTCGTCACTCCAGTTGGGCAAGTAACTTTTCTCAAATTGCCCTTTGACTTTACTGATCCGTACCACATCCCCGCGTTTGTAACGGGGTGACGTGAGTGGACTTGGTTCTATCGAGTACAGCGTACGGCGCACTTGATGTTCGTTGCGTTCCGTCACATCGAGGGGAGCCCGCTGGATACTGCGATGATAGGCTCGATTGTACCCTTGGACCAGTTGAGGTAGCACATCGATGTACAGTCGGGTGTTTTTGGCGGTAAAATACTTGTACATTCGTCCTTTGAAGGTCCGATTGAATCGTTCCACCACAGAGGCTTTGGTCTCGTTGTACGTATGGAAGAAAAACACCTTCTGTTTCTTAAGAAAGGCTTGAAAGTGGCGGTTGAGAAATTCTGTGCCTTCATCCGTTTGCAAATAGAGGGGGTTGCGTCCCGTCTTGAAAATCTGCTGGAACGCTCGTACCAGATTCTCTCCTGTTTTGGTCCGGATGGGTAGCACCCACGCGTACTTGGATAAAATATCGATACAGGTCATCATGTACCGATGTCCATCATTGTGGGCAGCAAATCGACTCATATCGACCAAATCGGCCTGCCATTGTGCGTCTACGCCTCCCACGATGACTCGGTTACGGCGAAAATGTCTTCGGGCTGCTCGATGTAAGCTATAAGTGTCTTGGGTTTTTAACCATTCTCGAACTTCAGTTCGATTGATGCCTTGGGAATGTGCAGCTCGAGCGAGCGCTCCCACAGCGCTATAAGCGGCTGGACTGGTTGGGTTGTAATACAAATCTGTTAACACCTTGTTCACAGTCTTACGCCACGTGGATTCCTGCCGGCCGGCCTTGTGGGTACTCCACTGGCTGCCCTTTCGGATTCCCTTTCGGGTCCCCCTCTGCGTACCCCTCTGGGTTGCGCTGTTGTGTATCCGCTTCATGAGTAGACACTGACACTCTAGCCTGTGTGCACCCTATAGATATAGTACTTCATCGACAATGGGGACTACTTTTTCCAAGGCCATCCATAGATCAGGGTCCAGGGTAAAACCACCCTCGTTCAGACAGAGGAGTCGAGCAAAAAAGGCGCCGTGGAGAATGCTATCACCGTCGAGGTCACCCAACAACACCCGTTTCAAGGTAGTCCAGCCTTCCGGTGACAAAGAGACGCGCGCTTTGGGTTCAGACGTACACTAACACCTACGTCCGCTATCGATGAGGTCCACTCGTTTGGGGTACAACAATAGGGTGCAGCCAGGTGTAAGAGTCCGGGTAGCCACAGAGTTCGCGTCGGGGTGCAGTAAGTCGTGGACGTCGGGGATAATAGTTTTCAGCGCCTGCCATAATGCAGGACGGAGTGTGATATGGGGACCACCACGCTGTTCTAACCGGGGAAAAAAAGAATCATCTCTACCATTCCGTAGGTAGACACCCACTCCCACGTGCATGAAATCGACTTCGGGCTCTTTTCCCTGTAACAACCGTGTCAATAGAGTCCACCCTGCTATGGTTAAACATAGCTTCACCTCTCGGGCTTGTTCTTCTTCGATGAGCTGCAGGTGATGGTCATGGACGATCAGGGTGACGTGGGTGGTCAGTTGGAACAACGCAAGCTCTCCATCTGCTCCGTGCGCTCCCATGGTGGTGAATGACAAAACACCGACTAGGGAGGCCTGTATATATCGTATATATCGTGCAGGGGCTTATACTACACCCTGTGAGTGCCTAGTGGACTAACCTGTACTCCCTGCAAAATAAGGGGCTGGGTAATTTTTATACTATAATGTACCCCTATGGGTATAATTAACTCCTAGTCCGTAGCCGTACACGTTACAGTTTTTTCATTTGTTCGTGTCTCTCTATCCTAATCCGTACCCGTACACGTTCTGGTTTTATTTTTCCGTCTCCATTCACCCTTCGTGAAAGTCCGTCATCACTCGGTAGTGTCATGTTAAATTAGCCCCTAGTCCGTAGCCGTACACGTTATAGTTTATTTTTTTTCGTGCCTCTCTATGCTAGTCCGTACCCGTATACGTTATAGTTTTTATTTTCCATGGCCCCACCTTCGTCAACGTCCGTGATCATTCGGGGTGTAATGTTATAGAGATACGAATTGATTTAACCTAGGAATTTGCTATACCAATTTCGTGCAAAAAGACGTGATTGAAAGTTAACCCAGGAGGCATGACCCGAGCCTTATTGGGCCAATCAGCGACCCGTATATCAACCAATGGCGAGGACGGAACTACGTATGAAGATCATCATGAGTCGAGTTGCTAAGATGAGCACCACCAAAGGAGCGGCAAAAGAGAAGCGACAGAGGGAGAAGCTAGCGAGGAGTGTGAAAGCGTTTTGGATGGCCGAAATACAGCGGTGGACACGGTCCAACACCAATTTTACGCCGCTGTCCTGGGCGGCATTATACTACTCCGTCACCAGAGCGCTCACAACATTTACGGGAGAAGATTGGATTTCGGCCTTGAGAGATGCTCTCAATGAAGAACAGAGACAACAACAACTCCAACAACGCCAGGCGGAATTCGTCAATTTAGACGAGTTACCGAGCATTCCACGGGCTACATTCCTGGACCATCTACCATCGGTACCAGACTCTGATGACGATGAACAACAACAACCTGGCCGGTACTTTTCCGCCAGTTCGGAGTAGACAGGCAAACTCCCCCTGAATAAAACAGGGTAAACAAATTGACCTTAACGGCCCTTTTCAGGGCCACCCCAATCTTACGAAAGGGGACTTCTAACTTGGCACATTCAATTCAAATCAGGCCCTACATTGGTGAATCTCCTCTCCTCTATATTCTATGATTACCAAACTCCAACCCCCCCAAACAAAATCTGCCATCAAAGGCCCTTTTCAGGGCCAACCCCTAGCCTTCCAAACAGCACTTATAACAATTGCCCCTAGACCCTTCCAATGCAAATCTCCTCTCCTCTATGATTACCAATCTCCCACACCTCACAGCAAAAAAAAATTTACACTCGGGTTTTTCCAGGACTACTCGGTAGTTCTCAATCTCCTCTCCTCTCTGATTACCAATCTCCCACACCTCACAACAACAAAAATTCACACTCGGCTTTTTCCGGGACTACTCGGTAGTTCTCAATCTCCTCTCCTCTATGATTACCAATCTCCCACACCTCCTCACAACAACTACAAAAAAATTTACACTCGGCTTTTTCAGGCACTATTCGGTATATTATTACAGTACATTCATACTAATAGTGTTTTTTTATTTTACCTGGGCGCTGTTAGTAGGAAGTTCCCATTTACTAAGTGTTAATTACCTATTGTTACCTAGGTGTGTGCATGTGCAGGAATTGGTGGTTTTTTGTGCCTTTAATTAGAAGCTTGCTCTTTCGAGTATAATTGGGGGTCCTCATAAGGACCGTTAGGAAGGTGTAAGGGGATTACACCGATCGGAACAGGTTTTTTCGCCTCTGGGTACACACGGGACATTTCAGCGCGACGAGTGTACACGCTATGGGCTTGTAAGTGGGCGTAGGCACTGGTCTTCCTGCATGTCTGTGAATACAGCGAATACATAACGTTTGGTGTCCACATGGAAATATAGCGTATTTGGCGTAGCGACTACTGCATTGGACACAGGGTAAATACTGTGCCGCTCCCCATTTTGTGTCTCGCTCCAGTCTTCTTATTTCGGTACAGTAATACTCAAGATATCGCTGCTGTAAAACAGCCATCTGTTCTTTTTCTTATTCTTCTTTTTCTTTTTCTTGGTCTTCTTCGAACTCATCTTGTAGGAGTTGATCAATCTGTTCGTCGTCGGTAGGATAGAGGTAGGGACTCACGTAGGGACTATTGTCCACTCCATCGATGAATTCCCCGGTTGCTTCTTGGTCTTGTTCTTGGTCTTGATGTTGTTTGAACACATCTTGTATGACTCGTTCAAACCGTTCGAGTTGGAGGGTGCTATCAGGCCGTACGTCGTAGGTACTATTGGCGGTGACATCTCCATCCGCTGCCTCTTCTTCTCCTTCTTCATCGTCTTCAATATCGATGAATTGACCGGTGGCATGGTGAAGATACTGCCGCTTTTGTTGTGAAACTGGGGTGAAAGTGTCGCTGCCCTCCACCGGCTCGTCTTCTTGTTCATCATCTTTCCATAGCTCTTCTAATATGTTGTCAATTACAAGCGTCTAGTCCGTCATTCATAATCGTCGTCCATTAGAGAATATCCGCGTATTGCTACGGTAACACAGCACTATACAGTATGGAGCCGAATGTGTGTACCGCTATGCGTGTCAATGGCTGTATTACCGTAGCAAGAGTGGTATGACAAAAATTCCTACTTTTCCATCGTTAAACTCGCTCAAATTTTCAGGGTGACATTATAAGGATGTGAGGAACACACCTAAAGTGTTTTTACGGAGGTAAGCCGATTTATTTCAAATTTACCGGGTACAGCGTACGGCGCACTTGATGTTCGTTGCGTTCCGTACCAACCGGGTTTTCCACACAACCATACCCATAACGATACGGGTCTAAAATCGACAAAATGATTAAAAATATAGTTTTAGCCTGCCGCCAGCCTTCTGATATTTTCAGCGATACACTATAAGTTCCCAAAGTTCAAGTTTAAATAAGTTTTACACGTCAACTCGCATTTATTGCAAAATGAGACCGGTTTGAAGATGGAAAAGAAACACAAAATTTCAGCGGGCCTGAGCAGGCACAATGGTTTCACTGTGAAGATTTCGATGACGTCCGCGCCCTCATACGGGCGCTCTACGGTTATACTATAAAAAGCGCGCAGTGTCTCGTCAGCTATCCATTCATTCAACTGCATCATGGCTAATCCTAGTAGACGGGCACTATTCAACGCAATGAACACGGGACAACAAGATCCTAGAGAACATAGAGAACGGATTCGCTCGAACGGAGAAGACAACGAACATGTTACAATCATTACGAGATTGCAGCGTGTTCATGAAGCTCATATTGCTGAAGCTTTGAGGATGAACGGTGCACAACAAAATAGAGAAATAAGGGACGCTGTGCAGGGAGAAGATGATGATGATGATGAAGCAACAGACGATGAAGATGTACCAGCGGTGGAGTGGTTAAACAGTAGTAGACCCCCAGCAACTACAGCGGCGACTCAGGCGGCTACCACAACGACGGCTGCCACAACGACCGCTACCGCAACAGGAATGACAACACCCTTACAAGAGATCAGCCACCTGAACCAACAGCTTGACGAATTAGAAGATGAAAAGTCTAAATTACGCCTACAACTGGCTAGGGAACAGAAGAGATCCACCTGCACCGTATGTCAAGACGATGAAACGACGTACGCCTATGCCTATGTGGTGTATGCTTGCTAAGTTTAACATGCATAGCGGGTTCGTGCCAGTGCGCAGAGACAGAGGAGCTTCATTTGAAGATGCGATGCCCTGTGTGTCGGGGATGTGTATCAGGCGTGAAAAAAATATTCCGCCCGTAACAGTGTGATACCGCTGTTCTTTCCAAAGGCCCTTTTTAGGGCCACCTAATTACACCCTAATTGACTAAGATATTATCTTCTGAATCCTGGGCTTGAAGTAGATTTGCTATTCCTTCATTTCCCGTCTTCTTCAGCGCCTCCACGAAGGCTTGAAATGCTAAGGGGCCACGGCGCAGTAGATCGTCGATGAGGGCTCTGTTTTGTCGCGAGGTGGTCTTCTCCGCCATGGTATCTTCGACACCGTGTTTAAGGATTATGTTTTCCACCATAAGTAGATCACATATATCAGCCACATGCTGCATCTCATCAACGAGGCGAATACGGTGCTGTAGAAGCTTAGCTCGGTGACATGAGTCCATGACTGTTGGCTCAGGCTGGTCAGGTCAGTAGCTGCTATGGTGAGATAGACTGGTGAGGCAGGCTCAGGCTGGTGAGGCTCAGGCAAGTAGCTCCTGTCGTCAGAGTGGTTCAGGCTGGTCAGGTAGGCTGGTCAGGCAGGCTGGTGAGATAGCTCCGTTCGGCAGGCCAATGAATGCAGCAATACCCCTAAAAATTTCCACTTTTATACGTTTTTTCGTGACATTCGGGTGTTTTCGGTAACCTACGTGTGTCTTCGGTCACCTCCGTGTCTTTTCGGTCACCTCCGTGACTCTTCGGTGATGACATTCGGGTCTTTTCGGTGACCTCCGTGTGTCTTCGGTCACCTCCGTGTCTTTTCGGTGACCTCCGTGACTCTTCGATGATGACATTCGGGTCTTCTCGGTGACCTCCGTGTGTCTTCGGTCACCTCCGTGTCTTTTCGGTCACCTCCGTAACATCTTCACGGACCTCACCGAACTCTCCCTGACTCTTCGGTGATCTCCGTGTCTCTTCGCACACCTCCGTCACATCTTTCGGTCACCTCCGTCACATCTTCACGGACCTGACCGAAAAGACACGGAGGTGACCGAAGACACACGGAGGTGAACGACATTGTGGAAAAACCCACAGACAAGTCAGTACATGTTCCCACGGACCTCACCGAAGAGTCACGGACCCTTTGTGGGAAAAACCCCAGTACATGTTCCTCTCACCGAAAAGACACGGAGATGAACGACATTGAGTCCCCACAGACAGGTCAGTACATATTCTATCATGTTCACAGGTCACGCCCCATTCACCCAGACCGGAAGTGACGTCATACGGCAAGGTCACGCTCCATTCACCCAGACCGGAAGTGACGTCATACGGGACTGGTGGCACCCCCTGGCGGGAAAAGGGGACCAAGAGTTACCTCCCTGGAAAACGTTGTAGTATCTCCACTCTCCCCACTACTACTGAGGTTGACTGTTCGTGCAGATCTATGCATAGAGGCTCAATATTACAGTCGTTCTTGAATGAACCAAGCAACTTTTTGTTGCTCCTGATAGCGTCATCCAAATTGATTGTCAGGTGTTCTCCATTGATATCCAGTCATAATATTCTTAGAACAGTCGATGAGGTCTCCAAAATCGTTAACCAGATGCCGGTCTGGTAAGTGTTTCAGCAAGTGTGTTTGATAAGAATATCCCGTGTTGGTGGAATATTCTGTACCATCTTTTATCTGACATGTATTTATATTCTGGCCGTTTGATTTTCGTCTGCTGACTTATCTGTGTTAAATGCATGGGAAATCGGTGGGAGATTTAAGCCCTACGACTTCGGGCATTACAGGTTAGTTTTTCTGGGTATTTACCAAGTTTACCACATATTGAGGCGTTTACTCCATCAGACGTCCACGATGCTCATCCATTAACATCAGATGAGTTGTTTGAGCTGATCTGTCATCACAGCTCCCGAGCTAGCGTATCTAATTCCGCTTAAGCCGGTGCTAGGGGCTGTGCGGATACCTCATATTCTCCACATGAACAGCTGCAATAATAGCGCGGCTGAGATACTAAGGCTACCTCCGAGAATCCACCGTATTCCCGGGTCTGAATGTCAAATGCCGAGGGATGATTTTCTGTAGAGGCATATGGTTGCTTTTTAGTCGCCAGACGTCGTCAAATTTTCCCACCTCTTGCATATCGCTTCAATTTATTACCAGTATATGGTAGGATTCTGCTGGTGGACTGTTAGTCCCCGAAGCCCGCCCTTTGTACATGTGAGGTGCCGAGGAAAGCTTTTCTGTAAAGTCATAAGGTTGCTTTTTAGTCACCAGAAGTCGTCAATTTTTCCACCTCTTGCATATTGCTCCAATTCATGGGGGTGTGCGAAAGGTGTTTTTGTTGACAGGTAAGGAACAGCTGGACGCTTTGCTGTATCAGGCGAAAATCAACAAGTGAAAATCCTGATTGTTGTTTACGGTCGTGCAATGAAATGTTTACGATGCCATTCTTTTGGGTATGCGCGTTATCTTTACTAAGCCATATTCTGTCCGAGATGTCACGTTTGGCATGACCATGCCGTGGTGTGTGACAATCGCGTGAAGATCTTGAGATTGACTGTGGTGATACTGCGGAGAGAGGTGAGCTGATTGTGTGTGACCATGGAGGAGACTTCAATATCCTGTACTTCTGCTACGAAGAGTTCGGTTTGAAGTATGGAAGGTGGGAAGTCTGTTGGAAGTATGGGAGGTGCAGACGTTGTAGTGCGGAGAAGTAAAGGAGGTGAGAAGGAATTACGGGGGAGAAGAAGGCACAGACTCTTCAAGTTATGCGCGAGGCTGTCAAAGTTGTGCATGAAAGTGGAGGAGGTGACTTATGTGAAAATGTTGAACAGGTCATTGTTGCGTCTGGCATGGACCTTCCGGACCCTCCCGAGGCGACAGAGACTGTGTCCTAGTGGAACGAAAATGGATGTTAGGGACGCGGTCCATTTATGGACCGGCCTAAACATCACACTGTATCAAACAAGATGATCTCTCCTCCAGAGCGTATGAACAGTAAGATTCTTCAGATCATGAGACCCATACGGTGCGAATTCACCGAGAAATCTAAGAAAAACAGACCACGGTTTTGTACAATGAATATGGTGTTATGGTGAAAGAGACTTGTTATTGGTGTTTAAAAAGTGCCCGAGTCTATAGTAAACATGAAAGAGTTATTTGGGAACTTGAGGCCGAGTTTACGCTCCCCTCTGCAAGTATATCAATATGGTGGTTGCATGTACAAGAAAGTATCATAAGACACTGTTTGACAACGATTGCTTTCTGAGGTAATTTTGTTATTAGATACGTTTCATTGTTAGATTTTTGATAGAATGGTAATGTTGTTTGATAGAATTTGATATTGTTTGTCACTATATATATCTGAAATATTCCTGAACACTACATTAAACATAATTCTCTCTCTCTCTCTCTCTCTCTCTCTCTCTCTCTCTCTCTCAGATATGGATGATATTTGGTGAGCAGAACACTTCAGACAACTTCATATTAACCCAATTCATGTATTTCCGTAGATTGACGAAGACACGTCCTTTTCTTTTTCCTTCTCACGTGGGCTGACATATCAGGGTTCGGTGAAGGCGTGGTAACCCTTGGTAGCAGACGGTTTCCTCTTCATACACACCAAATCTTCACACCGGATCAGGGGATGATAGAACGTTTCAAAATAGAAACCTCCACCAACACGGGATTATCAAATATGTGAACACTGACTGAAACATTCACGAGACCATTATTTGGTTAACGAGCTTTAGAACACAGTAGAATGCCAAGAAAAAAAGCTTTAGCTGGACAAAAATTCAGGACACCTAGCAACCAAGTTTAATGAAACTACCTGAAGAGACAAGAAGCTAAGCCGAACTACTAAAATTCACCTCCAAGGCTACAGGAGTAGTGTATAGCGAGCAACTAAAGTAAACTTTCACCCGGATGTAACTATGACGTCACAACTGGATGGTTTGTAACGAGGCTTTTGATTGGTTGAATTGTAAGTGTGAGGTTGAATTTGATTGGTTGAGGTGTCGTCCCTGTTGTAAAGCAAGATGGTGGGTGTCGGCCCTGTTGTAAAGCAAGATGGCGGCGTGGTTCGGGCATGTTCGGGCATGTTCGGGCAAAAAAAAAGTTCCGGCAAAAAAAAAAAAAAAAAAAAATGTATTCATGCGCGGTGATGCGGTTTGGCCGTGGTTTTGGCGGTGATTCGGTCTCGGGAAAAAGCTTCCGCGGAGAAAAAGTAGTCCCTAGATAAAATGGTCCGATGGGGTCGAGTGAGGTATCAAAGTGAAGGTTAGGTGAAGGAGCATCTAATGGGCTGGGTGTGGGGTTGAAATATCGTCATTCTGCGCATGCGCGGCGGCCGAAGGGTATGAAAATAGCCTTTTTGGAGCTAGGGGAGCCCCTAAGGGTCCGATGGGGTCGAGTGAGGTATCAAATTGAAGGTTAGGTGAAGGGGCATCTGATGGGCTGGGCGCGGGGTTGAACTATCGGCATTCTGCGCATGCGCGGAGGCCAAAGGGTATGAAAATAGCCTTTTTGGAGCTAGGAGATTGACTACTGGTCTAGTGGGGTCGAGTGAGGTATCGATGTGAAGCATTCGTGAAGGGGCATCTGATGGGCTGGGTGTGGGGTTGAAATATCGGCATTCTGCGCATGCGCGGTGGCCCAAGGGTATGGAAATAGCGGTTTTGGAGCTAGGGGAGTCCCTAATGGGCCAATGGAGTCGTATGAGGTATCAAAGTGAAGCATTCGTGAAGGGGCATCTGATGGACTGGGTGTGGGGTTGAACTATCGGCATTCTGCGCATGCGTGGTGGCCCAAGGGTATGGAAATAGCCGTGTTGGAGCTAGGGGAGCCCGTAATGGACCAATGGGGTCGAGTGAGGTATCAAAGTGAAGCATTCGTGAAGGGGCATCTGATGGGCTGGATATGGGGTTGAACTATCGGCATTCTGCGCATGCGCGGGGGCCCAAGGGTATGGAAATAGCCGTGTTGGGAGCTAGGGCAGCCCCTAATGGACCAATGGGGTCGAGTGAGGTATCAAAGTGAAGCTTATGTGAAGGGGCATCTGATGGGCTGGGTGTGGGGTTGAACTATCGGCATTCTGCGCATGCGCGGTGGCCCAAGTGTATGAAAATAGCCGTGTTGGGATGTAGGGGAGCCCCTAATGGACCAATGGGGTCGAGTGAGGTATCTAAGTGAAGCATTCGTGAAGGGGCATCTGATGCGGTAGGAATATCATTCTGCGCATGCGCAGATGCATGTCCAATCAGAAGCGTGTATTTCAAATCCGTCCCAGAGCTCTCGTCCAATCAGAAGCGAGTATTTTGACCCGGTGCATTATGGGACATATCCAAGATGGCGGCACGTATGTTCAAGATGGCGGCACATCCGATGTCGAAAACTGGCCATTTTGTCGGATGTGGTCACTCAGTGTCGAAAACTGGACCCTGTATGACGTCACTTCCGGGTTTTTCACTAAAAACTACCTCCAAACATAGAAGAGTTCCTAATGTTTCCTCTTAGACGTCCGTATGTTCAATCGCCGGTGTGTTTTGTGTTTTCCCGCTCCGCCCCAGCGCCCCGCAGCGCGAGCGCGCGCGCGCGAGTTCTCCGGAAGTGCGCGTCATCCCCGGCAGTGCGCGCGCGCGCGGACGCGGGTCAAAAGGTCAAAGGGTCACCTCCAGGTCAGACGGTCCAATGTCCAATGAGACAATGTTGCGGCATCGCTATAGTCAGAGCTTGAGCACAATAAAAAATTCTAGATTCTAGGGGGATTTTAGATGAACCTGGGAAAGATGGGCAGTTCCATTTGGACCAATCAGCGGTCGAGAAAAAGAGCCAATCAGCGGTCGAGAAAAAGAACCAATCAGCGATCGAACAATCAGCCAATGGAATTGGGGTATTCACGGTGTGCTTTCGCCGACGTCCGCGCCTACATCTGGGTTCTTGTACACCCGGGTAATGTTTTTCTGGACATGGATGGGTTACCTTTGGCTCCATTCTAGGCCACTGATTGACTACTACGGTGTTCAAAGCCACTTTCATGCATTATGCTCATAGAACTTATAGTCATAATCTATACGTGTTGGACGAGTCTCTTCACTCACCGTATACACGTACCTCAATGAAATGCCTGCTCCAAACCTAGACCAAAGACACGTACTTGGTCTGTAGGCTGATTTCATTGGCTCTCTATTTTTTACTATAGTGCTCTTGCCTTCTAAACTTGATGGGTTACATTTTGACCCCATCCTACACCACTGATTTCAGTTTGACTGATTCTCCACATTGGGCATTGATGCATTAGGAATAAAACACACAAGACAGGGTTTTTTGGTGAGATCTCATTTTTTTTTTTATTCAGTGAACAACAACAACGTGAGAACAACCACGTGAAAACTCAAGCCCAGAACAAGGGGCTTGTCATTAACTGAAGCCCAGAACAAGGTGCTTGTACATTGAAGTCCAGAACAAGGGGCTTGTACATTGAAGCCCAGAACAAGGGGCTTGTCATTAACTTAAGCCCAGAACGGGGCTTGTACATTGAAATGACGGGCGGCCCAGTCATAGACGAGTACATCGCGGTCCTCGGCCTGGGGGTACTCGTCAAACATCTGTACGATGGTAGATAAGGGTCTTCCCCGGCATCGATGGTACAGGTAAACAAGCAATATTGTCCGCACACGCCACTGGTCAGGCTTTGCAACGTTTGACTGTTCCAACACCACGTCTCTGTGCCTTGATCCATGAAGTCTGTTAAATCGGGATGGAGGGGTGGCAGACCGTACGGTCAAAGTATTCCCCCTGCTGTTCTGTCAAGTACACGGCCACCCAGAGTTCACCGGGTCGATCCATCGGGTCCGTGTTGAGAACGTAAGCAGCCGGATACATACGGTCTAATGGAAACACATCTCGGGCGAACACCCCTTGAAAGATCCTACGTGTCTCTGGGTCATTCTCCAGCACGGTGGTTATCTGGTCTGTATCCATGTTAGGTGGAGAAGTCACACAGGACGTTGCGCGCCTTGTCCACTTGAATGATGTTGTCAACCTCGGCGTAGCAGATCACATTGACGGTGGTCGCCAGGGCTCGTGCAAAGTGGATTTCCAACCGTAAGTTGCCTTGCTTGGTCAGGGCCAGCTGATGGTCGTTCTCTAAGGTGGGGGTCAGATCGAAACAGAACAACGTGTATCCGTTCCCGTAGTCCTCCCGACTGATGAAATTCCCTTCGTCCTGGTTGATTTGACCGGTGGCTGTAAACAGGCTCTGATAGGCTCGAATGAAATTCGCGCGCCCCAAGTTCGGGGTTAAGGCCGTGGCTGGCACCTGTTGTCCATCCACATGCAGGGCCACAAAATTGATGCCGAAATGTTTAAAGTCAAACGGATTTTCTGGGTAGGCTCCGCTGAAACTGGTATTTTCCACACAGGCCAGGATCAATCGCTTGTGTAGTTCCCCCAGGAACAGGTTTTCTTTGTTGGTGCTCATATTTTCAGCAGGAACAGAGAACACTTTGGTTTGTACATGTCGGATAGGGTACTGGGCTGGTTTTGTTTCCAAGGCTTTCATGTGTCCCAATTGAACGGCTGGATTCGGTTTCACTTTTCGGACATATAGGACTGCGTCTTGGATGACAATCTTATAGTCCGCTGCATGCCCCTCTACGTTAGTGGCCATCAAGGCGAAGGTCGAAGGCGCCCGTATCAGTCGGATTTTGATGGGGATCTTGTTCAAGAGGTACCGGTCTTGCATGAACATGTCTGCATGCAGTCGACCCATCATATCCACCGAGGCACTGTTCGCAGTGAAAGCCTTCCGTTTGTTATATCCCCCATTGTCCGCCGTGTCCATGTGCTCGGCCGTGTCCCTGTAGAATAAAGCGGTTGTCAGCTGAGATTTTTTAGCCTCTCGGCCATACGACAACAGTGTCTCGATGTAGGCTCGATAGGGGTACGTGTTGGTGGAATCACTGATGAGTTTGTCGCTGAGAAAAATATCCACCTGCTGAAACATCGAGTGCAGCCAGAGATTCGTCGGGCCCACCGTTGCTTGGTCAGCGATTCTGGTGCCAGCTCCATTGACCACCTTGGCTTTCACATACAAGTAGGTATGGGCTAAATCCACATAGGCCGTATCCGCATTACTGATGGTGAACTCGATGGGCCCGGTTTCGTTGATGCTGGAGAGCGGGAGATGCTCCACCCATAATCCTTGTTCGACACTGGTTTGTGTGGGCGGCACGGTCCACAAATCACAAATCAAATTCACTGTTGGTGGAGGGGCAGGACTCGGCGTGGATTAAGGACATGTTTTAAGAAAAGATATCCCGGGTCTTCTTGGATGTGCGTCGTCGCGGGATCGGTCGTCGACTGGTGCGTGGTCTCCGTGGGGCAGCTCTTTTATTCCCTACGGTGCGTTGTGCTTTGGCCACCAAGACGCCTCCCGCTTCTTTGGCCCGCCGTTTCAAGGATTCTTTGGGTGCCGTACCCCCAAGACATCACCGGCCACTTGCAGTCCACTGCGTACCGCTTGTTTGCCATTGCTTTCACCCCACGCGTCACCAAGGGCAGGAACGTTTTGACGATGCTGCCGAGTATGTTCCCCAGTCCATGTCCTCGTTGCATGCGTGCACCGCTAAAGACCGGAAAGCCACCCCCGGCCTGTTGGGCATAATAGTCGGCATAGCTGCGTGCATCGCACTCGTAAGGTACTTTCATTATGCAAAGTGGGGAGCACGTGCTTGTCGAAAATGAAGTGTCAGCACCACTTTTCCTCGTTCGAATGCCACCGCTCGTCCCGTGTCATCTCTTATATCCACCGTGATCGTGTTGATATCGGTATGTCGTACGGGCAGGTACATGATATGGGTGAAACTGTGGGTGACTTGATCGCCATACGTCTTTTTAATGGGGACCACCCGTAACAGAGGTGTGTTGATATCGCCCACGATGTGGTTGTCCACCACGTCCGAGTAGACGTAGAGTCCGTACATACCCGACTTCATATCCATCGGCATCTCGCCATGGTGTTGGGTGGGACCAGCGAACGTCTGTAGATCGAAACCCAGCATTTGCTGTAGTGTAGGACTGAGTTTCACATTCACGGTATCGGTGAGGGTAAGCTGTGCCTTGTCGTTGTGTACGTTGACATCGAAGAACACGTTTTTCTTGAAGCGCAAGGCTATCAGGCGTGCTGCACTATCCGTCACCCCCCGTAGCGCCTTATCATGCATCAGTCTTGACAGCCCACCCATGAACTCTTTGGGGGTATCGTATTGGCCTTCGGACAGGGTGAGTCGGGTGTTTTTGCCTTCGTAGGTCACCTCGTACCACACTTCATTGGCTCGCACGTTGTACCACGAGTAAGGGTATTGGACATCCACGCGGGCACATTCCCAGCGTCCAGGTAAATGTAACGGTTGCGGTAACTGGGTGACGTACTTGGCCACGGTGTTGTCAGGAAACACATCCAGCGAACTGTTACTGGGTAGGGTCAGGTAAAACATGGCGACTGAGCTGTCCTGCTGCTGCTGTTGGTTTTAATAGGTCTTCCAGGCCTTGGGCGGTTGTGTGCGGCGTCGTGTTCGTCGCGGTGACTTGCTACGTGTCACGGCTCTGGAGATGTGGGGTGTCTTGATCAAGGGTGTTTTTTTATAGGCGCGAAAAGAAAGTGCCCGTTGTGGTGGTGTTTTGGGGGGTGACTCCGGTTCCCATTCGACTTCCCAAGAAGGTAGTGGGCCACTCGGTGATTGCTGGGTTTGCTGCATAAAGGCCCAGCGGTGGGGTTCCCCACCAATTCCTGTGGTACATGCATGTCTTTCAAGCCTTGAGCGAAGACCTCCCATCCTCGAGGATCGGTGTGCGATCTGCGTTGACGCATCAGATCATTCACTAAATCCGTCATGTGGGTGCCGGGGACCACCTGATTCTGTACCAGGAGTTCGCCTTTATCATTCCAAGTCATGTTAGGATTCTGTTTCATCCGTTGCAATACCAGGCCAGCTTGTTTCTTGAACGAGGCAGGTACACTCTTCAGCACTTCGTCTTCCACCCACTGTGGGGCTGTGGGGGCTACCTCACCCGGCTGTTGGAGCGGTGCTGAGGTCAGCGGTCTGTCACGTGGTGGTGGTGGTGGTGGTGGTGGTGGTGCTGCTGTTGCTGGGTAGACAGGGTTTTGTATTGGTCC
>JAVTVY010055604.1:0-30309 GCA_036873755.1 Hanleya hanleyi | reverse complement strand
GATGTGCCTGTAGGGCTATCTGTTGTTTCCTTCAAATCCAGTGAAGTGGATATATCTCCTTCACTGCGTCATTTATATAGCGATTATCCACAGCGAGAAGATCGTCTATATAGCGTTTGGTGAATGAGAAGGAACGGGCTTTGAATGGATCGGTTTTGAAAGCGCCAGCATATAGTCATATTCATAAGAGAACAGATACAGGTCGGCCAACAGGGGTGCACAATTAGTACCCATTGGAATACCTATATGCTGCTGATATATTGTGTTGCCAAATTTCACATAGATATGGTATAATACAGCACAGATATGGTATTATACGGCACAGATTTGGTATAATGCCGGACAGATATGCTATAATGCAGCTAAGATATGGTATAATGCATGAAAGATACGGTATAATAGAGGACAAATATTGTATAATACAGGACAGATATGTTATAATACAGGACACATATGGTACAATACAGGACAGATACTGTATAATACAACACATATTTGGTATAATACAGAACAGATATTGTATAATACTGGCCAGACATTGTATAGTACAGGACAGATATTGTATAATACAGCACAGATATGGTATAACACAGGACAGATATTATATAATACAGCACAGACATGGTATAATTTCGGACAGATATGGCATAATACAGCACAGATTTGGTATAATGCAGGACAGATATGGTATAATGCAGCAAAGATGTTGTATAATGTATGACAGATATGGTATAATAGAGGACAAATATTGTATAATACAGAACATATATTGTATAGTAAAGGACATATATGGTACAATACAGGACATATGGTATAATACAGCACAGATATGGTGTAATACATCAAAGATTTCGTATGATACTGGACAGATATTGTATAATACAGCACAGATATGGTATAATACAGGACAGATATTGTATAATACAGCACAGATATGGTATAATACAGCATAGATACCAAATCTGTGCTGTATTATACCATATCTGTCCTGTGTTATGCAACATTTGTCCTGTATTATACCAAATCTGTTCTGTATTGTACCATATTTGTCCTGTATTATATTATATATGTTCTGCATTATACCAAATCTGTGCTCTATTACACAGCATAAATATTATGTATTATACGTCTCTCCGGGTTCCGGTCACGTGACCGGAAGCGACCTTTGGCACAATACCGATGAACATAGTCAAAAATAACTTCCGGTCCCGTGACCGGAACCAGAATGACGTCAAAAAGTTCATATGCAAATTTCAAAGGTTAACGGGCACTTAACTATGCCTTCTATATGAACATGATTGGGGATTTCACTTCAAACGCTCAAGCGATATAAACGTTCCAGTAGCAATGGGATGTACAAGTCCTGTGGCCTAAAGTTACTAGACAACAAATTATCAGACCGCATTGAACGATGCTCAGCTCGTCGTGGCGCTCGGTCATTACCTTGGCTTGCACAGTATCAATCAACCAATCGGGTTTATTATACGACTTTGATGTACAAAGTATGACAAATGGCAGTAACATATTGAAAGCAAAATAATGAAACAATGAGCTAAAATTTCACATTTGCATATATAAACAGTAGTTACTACAAGGAGGTGCCCAAGGCAAACATAACCTTAGTGGATATATTTGCCACGGGACACACACTGTTCGTACATTAGATGAATTTTCTGAACAATTGCCTTAGCGAAGTTTTCAGGAGGGTTAAGAAAAGTAAAAAGGACAGGTGAGTGCCAAAGAGAGACTCAAGCTGGTTATGGATAGTACTGGACATATGACAGGAAAGGGGGAAGTGCGCTTCCGTTTCCACTTGTTGCAAGTTGCATTTGAGGCATAGTCTGTTAGGTCTTAGGGAGCGTGTCAAAAGTTTTGACGCGAACGCGTTCATATTTGAACGTTCGACTGTTCATTTCCGCATGCGTCAGGCCGTTCATTTTACACATCAGCGTCAGGAAATGAACAGTCGAACGTTCATATTTGAACGTTCATTTTTTTGAACGTTCATTTTTGAACGTTCATTTTAAAATGAACGTTCATTTTTCAATGCACTCTGACATTCATTTTCGCACGTTCGTTTTCGCATGTTCATTTTCTCAGGTGTATTTATTTTGCACTAGCTTTCGTAGGTATATAACCCACTTCCTCTGACGAAGTACTTTCGTTCTTTCAAAGCAATTATGGCAAAGATTTGACGTTTATCTACAACAAATTCAATAAATGTATTTAATATAATAAAAGTGGATCTTTCGTACATATTTTGGGGAATTATTTACCCGGAATTATAGAACAGCGAAACTGACTTGAAATAAAAAAAGCCAACACACGTATTTTCTTATATAAACACAGATCAATTAACAGTTATCTATTTTACAGCATTCAACGATTTCAGATAATTTAAGATAATAATAGGTGGCGACAAAACACTGAAGCCGTGACCGGGACAAGTAGGCCCCTAACAGAGAAACAATTCTATCATTGTCCTTCCATATATCATCCGTTTATTAAACAAAATCGCAGACATCGGACACACCACTCTAGGTTTTACAGAATGCACTGAATACATGTATGTAAACAATGCAAAGCACATGGTAAGTTACAATAAATTCTATAACAGAGGAAGGCCCCGCTGCGGGAAAGTAGATTTGACTCCGCGCATTTTATAATAGTATACATCGCAAGGCAGGTTTCTGTCTGCAACCGACTTTGAGCTCTCACCCTTTCTGGGCCTCCTGGGCAGACGGGGGCCCACGTGCGTTACGCACGATCAATATACAGAGCAGGTCAGACAGGACGATGGGGGACGCCTAGGGGTTTAGCATATACGGTTGACAAATAAGTTAACAATCGCGATCAACATCCGTCGAATGCCATGTATCAAATTTGTTATATAAATGTCATACAATGCCATGTATCAAATTTGTTATATAAATGTCATACAAATACGTAATATAATAATGTGTGGTTTGATATCACAAGTCTTTATTTGTCTATCAAATTTCTTCAAATTACGAACATTCTAAGGGGCTTAATTCACCAACTTGTTCACCCGATTATTGTATCATTCTTTACGATATTTGGTCACATCGGACTTTTAATAAAACCAAATCAGTATGGTGATATTTCTCTGTCGAAGTTTAATATTATATAGTTCATCTCGTTTTCTCCCAAAAAATAATACACGCGGCGCGTTAGTTCCTATATGTCGCTCGTTCCCGGTAAATAATTCCCCAGAATATGCACGAAAGATCCACTTTTATTACATTAAATAAATTTATTAAATTTGCTGTAGATAAACGTCAAATCTTTGCAATAGTTGCTTTGAAAGTACTTCTTCAGAGGAAGTGGGTTATATACCTACGAAAGCTAGTGCAATATAAATACAGTTGCGCTGCCTTTTCGAGTGTTCTGTTTTCGTTTTTGTTTGTTTTTTTTTTCATCCTAATAAGAGTCGACACACGATAGCCGTATTGTGAGCCCTTCAGCGACTTCTGACACCTATCATACATACTAATTTGAACGTTCAAAAAAGAACGTTCTTTTTCTGACGTTCATTTTTTCTGACGGGGTAGTGTTCATTTTCTGACTGTCGAACGTTCGTTTGCTGGAAGAAAAAGAACGTTCACCTGTTCATTTTCTGACGCATTCTTTTAGTTTGAACGTCAAAACTTTTGACACGCTCCCTTAGGATTTTATGGAAGCAACCTGTCTCAATACGCAGTTTGTGGGTGCTTATAGTCTGAGTGCTGTTATCGGGCGGGCTTGGATTGGATCAGAGATATAAATTATGTACGGTTGAAGTTTATAGGATGTTTACACTTTTTGTAAGGTGTCTAACTTGCCTTCGTGTGTTTTAAGGAAATTAAAGAAAAACTGTTGGTATTGGGTTTGTAGTTGGGATTTAAGTTTAGACATTTCGGTATAGGTTGAATACAAATATAAATCACAAGTCCCCATCACGGAGAATCATTGTTCTGGCCAATCACTACCAACCACTGTAAATTAGGGAAAAGTTCACTGGGTCAATTACGGCAACTAGGGCAGACAGACCAGGCTGCACTTATGTGATTTTTATTAGTACCACCAATTACGGGACGGTCGCTGGCTGCGCCGTCCGGGTTAGCAGAGAGGGGACATTAAGTCCTGATAGTTGTTCAGGCCTACTTACGACATGCGACACATTCCCTGAAAGTGACTCCCAGATGCCCCCAGTCGAATTATCGTTTCATTCATTCCTTCAACAAGTAAGGAGTTATTCGCTTCAAGTAGATCAAAAGCACCAGATAGCGCCTTCGTGACAAATCCGTTGGGGCTGGCATCCTCTCGACACGTTCAGTGACCATGCTGCACCCAATCTATTACAGACAGTTTGAATCCAGCTGAAATTGGCGTTAGGTGACACCAACTCTATCAATCGGGCGGTGTCTTGAATGTTGATGTAGCTCTCGAAAACTTCTTCCAGGAGCTGTAGCATCTCATCAAAGTTCTTGCCGAATACAGTTATGTCGTCCTGATACGCAAGACACGTATTATCTGGGAGTCCAGCCAGAACAGCTTCCATTAACCGCTCAAAGGTATCAGGAGCGTTGCAGAGCTCGGACGGCCTAACCCGAAACTGGTACAATCCCCGTCTATTCCCAAGCAAACGCGGTCTTGCATCTATGTTTAGAGGCCACTTCAACCTGCCAGTACTCCACCAACATGTGCCAGATAAAGAATCCAAAGAGTCATCGATCCGTGGTAACGGATAGGCATCTATAGGCCCTATAGTCAGCACAGAACCTCCTCTTGTCGTCCTTTTCCCTCACAAGCGCAACGGGTGCGGACCAGGGGCCACTGGAAGGCTCGACCCCCTGACGCTGCAGCATATCTTCGACCTGGTCATCTATCATCTCCTGCGCATGAGTGCGGGGGGGGGGGGGCGGGGAGCATCGTGGAGGAATCCTGATTGATGATGCATTGTCAATTTTGATATGATGCTGGATCATTGTCTCAGTCCCATGTCGTTATCGTCTTTGGCGAACAATGTGGTATATCGAGTAACCAAATCTTCTACTGTTAGAGCTTGGTCAGTCTCTAGTCCTTCACTAGGCTTCTCGACCAAGGCCTTCAAATGTTCTGGGCAGCGACTGGTTGGTCTGACGGATTTCTTCTGTCTGGTCGCCGTGCCGCTCTGTCTCGGAGGTACAACAGCTCGATGGGTTTGATTGTTCACCACTTGAACCTCGGCTAAGCTACCACAGAGTGTTCCAGCCTGAACCACGGCTGGGTCTGTTGACAAATTTAAGAACCGCACTGTGACTTCGTGATCACGATCTACCTCGGTCAGAGTTCCAGCTACCACTGCACCAGTCTCCCAGGTAATTCTGGTTCGTTCTCTATCATCCCGACCTCACATGGCAGGGCACCACGGGCTTTCCCGGTTACCGCATCCTCAGTTCCAGCTGGAATGGTAAAGGTCTCTGATACGGTCAATCGGTAGCATCTACGGCTCTCCACAACTTCACACTGGACGTACCGGCCACCGCACTTACATCTGTGTTTTTCGGTGTCGATCTTGGTACAATTTGTGCCCAAGACGTCGTACCCCAAGAGTACATCTACCGTCACAGCGTCACAGTAGTTCCGGCTTTGGTTAGCTTGAAGACCGCCTCGCCTCTCAATGGCATCGCCGTGCCGTCAGCCCTGGGAATGGATGGAAAAGAATGATTGCATAACGCCGGTTAAGACGTGGACATACTTGTTGGTATACTCGTTCATTCAGGACTACATGTTCTCGGCTGCATGAATAATTGACTGATGACAGGGGTTTTCAATTTGACGTCATGGGAGACAACCCTGCTCGGAGGTTGTAATGGGTTTATCCAACTTTCGAGAAATGGAAGTAACGCCCTCTAACGGGATATAAGAATTAAATAACTATATTTGAGTGCAAAATCGCTCATGTACATGTACTCTTGAGTTATTGACTCTGAAACGGTTTGCAAATCTTTAACCCTGTTTGAAGACCATTGACCTCGTTTGCACCTTTTCCACCCTAATTATTCTTCCGATTCACTGATCATGGTTATCGAACAGTATTACAGCTTCACTCGACCCTGATCTTGTCTCCACCCTAACGTTGCCTTCCTGATCCCTCCCCAATCATGATCCCTAACTTGAACCTGCTGTTACGTCACTTCCATCGTTGATGTCACTTCTGGTTATGATGTCACTTATAGGAAAACGACCATAAAAGTTTGAGCGGTTCGTTTTCATATATTTCAATATAACCGTGGATCAAGGGACTATTCATCTTAATATTTCGGAGGGGCGGGCCGGGGGGCGGGCGGGCGGGCGGGCGGGCGGACGGTTGGTAGGAAATAGGGGGGTCATTAAGTTTTCAGAGGTATGGATGGAAGGGCATTAAGAAAAATACTGATCATCGATACGAATTTGATAATTTTGGAGCATCACGCGGTCTTCCCGGCAACATTGAAAGCTGTTGACCGCTTCTCTCTTGCAGCACGAGAAATTAGATGCTACAGGTCCTGGAAGAAGTTTTCGAGAGCTACATCAGTAGTATAGTCTAAGCATTTAAAGCCGCATTGGTGTCAGTACGCATGAGCGAGAAATCGAAAGTGGTGTGCGCAGGAGTTCTGCGCATGTATGACGTCACATTCGCTCTGCGTGAATCTGGCGTAACCTGGGTAGGACAGGTTGACCTATATCTGTATTCCTCCGCGGTGATGCGGTCTGGCGGTGATGCGGTCTGCCTCCGCAGACAGAAAGTAGTCCCAAATACGTGGGTTATCGTGAGAATGTTCGGCAATCTTCAGGAGCCAGAGAGGGGCCCCTAGTGGACTGATTGGGTCGAGTGAGGTGTCAAAGGGAAGCGCTCCTCCAGGGCCATCCAGCCATGGGTGGGTGCATGTAAAATTAGGATTTGTCCCGAAAATATAAAAAGCGAAACACGGACTTTACCCCTACAATAGGGGAAAACTTCTATCAAGCCTATCCCAAAAGGCTAATGTCGGTCCTGGCTTATCGGGGCCTGCTGAGAGAGGTAGGGTGGGGAGTGGGTGTATGTAAATTTAGGATTTGTCCCGAAAATATAAAAAGCGGAAAACGGACTTTACCCCTACAATAGAGGAAAACCCCTATCAACCCTATCTCAAATGGCTAATATCGGTCCCCGGGCTTATCGGGGTCTGCCTATCAAGTCATGAGTGGGTGCATGTAAAATGAGGATTTGTCCCCGAAAATAAAAAAAGCGGAACACGGGCTTTACCCCTAAAATAGGGGGAAACTATCAACCCTATCCAAAATTACAAGCGTCTAGTCCGTCATTCATAATCCAGCCGTCGTCCATTAGAGAATATCCGCGTCCATAATCCAAAGACCTATTCCATTTCCATATAACAGTATTAGCACCAAATTCAAAAAGACAAAAGTATACATAAACATAGGCTTGTTTCCTGCAAGAGAGAAGCGGTCAACAGTTTTCAATGATGCCGGCAAGACATCATGATGTTCCAAAATATCAAATCCGTATCGCTGATCAGTATTCTTAATCCATAATATTCGTTATAGAGTCGTCATCTAAAAAAAAATGTATCTCAGTCACGCTTTGATTGTGACTGTTCATATGAGTACCATGAGGATCTTGAAGTACATGGGTTCATACGGCCCCTAGCCCCGGGTTAAGCGGAATTAGACACAAGTTACGAAACGTAGCGCCATAGATCTTGCACGCTACGTTCGTATTTTGTTATCAGCATGCGATATGTATCGCCAAATTTGAGAAACTTTGAGTGGAGGCGCTTGGTGGAATAGCCCTGTTTTATAAGTTTCTGCAACAATGTTTTGTGACGTTGATTAAAATCATCACATTTAACACAGGATCTAGCAAATGCTACTAAGCGAGATATGTATACGCCATATGCAGGTCCCACTGGAATATTACTATCCAGAAAGGGATAGTTTACGATGTCGAAATTGTAATCATCTCTTTTGTCATAAAGTCGACGAGAGAGAATGCCCGCTTCATTTTTATAGAGATAGAGATCTAAATAAGATGTGCCTGTAGGGCTATCTGTAGTTTCCTTCAAATCCAGTGAAGGTGGATATATATCCTTCACTGCGTCATTTATATAGCGATTATCCACAGCGAGAAGATCGTCTATATAGCGTTTGGTGAATGAGAAGGAACGGGCTTTGAGTGGATCGGTTTTTGAAAGCGCCAGCATATAGTCATATTCATAAGAGAACAGATACAGGTCAGCCAACAGGGGTGCACAATTAGTACCCATTGGAATACCTATATGCTGCTGATATATTGTGTTGCCAAATTTCACATAGATATTTTTAATGAGAAATTCAAGCAACTCTATAAACAAAGAAACATCCCATGAATGATATCTCTTGTATGTAGTCGAGCTAAAGAATGCTTTATGGCTTCCGACATTAATATATCTACGATCAGTTTTCTTGAACACAGATACTATTAATGAACTTATACGGTCAATAAGGTCCTGATGAGGGATTGTAGTATAGAGAGTCGAGAAATCCCATGTGGATACATGTCTGTACGGTATGTGACCTTTAGCATCAAGTTCTTCCGTAAGACATTTTGAGTTTTTCAATATCCACATACATTCAACGCCCGAGTTCTTGAAAATAGTGGCGCAATACCTTTCCCAAAATGCTTTTACCTCCTGAAGGGCCCTCGTCAATAGGGTTGAAAGAAGCTTGGTGGTGCAGCTTCTAGAACCAGCTATGAATCTAGCTTTGTATGGTGATTTATGCATTTTGGGAGTCCATTATCGGTCACTCGGGATTATCGGGGCCTGCTGAGAGAGGCAGGGTGGGTGTATGTAAATTGAGGATTTGTCCCCCGAAAATATAAAAAGCGGAACACGGACTTTACCCCTACAACAGGGAGAAAACTCCTATCAACCATGTCTAGTGGGGGCTAATATCGGTCTCCGGGCTTATCGGGGCCTGCCTATCAAGTCATGGGTGGGTGCATGAAAAATTAGGGTACTCATCTTACATCCGGGTTCTTTCCATGCAGGTTACTGTGCAGGTCACGTGGTGGGTGGGTCTGCGCAAGTGTGTGACGTCACTTTCGGTTTTCAGAATGGCCAAAAACTACCTTCGAACACAGAAGAGTTCCAATTTTTCCTTAGACCTTAGACGTATGGAATGCATATACTAGAACATCCGAGACCTCTTCAACATCCGGGATTTCAACATCCGGGATTTTCCATCCGGGTTTTCCCCGGCCCGGCCCGGCAGTACGCTTGCGCGGGTTATCCGGCCGCACGCGTGCACGGCATCACCGGAAGTGCGCGGGTGAATTTCGGGTCAAAAGGTCAAAGGTCACATCAAGGTCAAAAGGTCAAAGGTCCCCCTTCCGGCCAACAGATAGCCTTTATCCGCCCTCCCGAAGCACCCATGGAATGCACAGATCACGCCATAGCATTATAGTATGGGGCCGAGTGTGTGTACATCCGGGTCCTCAGTTTGCGCGCGAATGACGTCACTATGACGTCACACCCGCATGTAAACACACCCATAGCGGTTCATCCAGCGTGGATGTGCTGTGATGGAGGGATAATAAAAGGATTGACCTGTAATCTTTGTTGTTGTTCCTCTCTTCTTGGACTAACCAATCAGAATAGCACGGATCACGAATGTGTGACATGGTCTATAAAACACGTCCCTCTGGATCCCACACCCTCATTCCTACGGTTACAGAGCCATGAAGGACACCCATCCCTATGCGACTCGCATTTTGCAGCATGCGACCGTGGTTAATTCACCCACGGGTTATAGAGCAGTGGTTCGGTCCATGTTTGCAGATGGCGACGACAACGAGGGGCGACGCCAGATCCTGAAAGAGTTCACAGAATCGGTCCTCGACAGAGTGGACTCGATGGAGAGATGTGCTGTCACTCACCACTACTGGACTATGACAGCCATCCTTGATGCCCGGGCTATGGACCACGAGCGCTCACGCAGGAGCCAGCGACGGCTCGTTGGCCTAGTGATGGCCCTATTGACCCTGACGCTGTGTCAATGTCAGCGACAGAAAAAGAACGGCTCTTCAGAGCCCTCACAGATGCGCTTATGTGCAACCGTCAGTCACAGTATGCGTCATTCACAATTCGCCATTGGGTCAACCATGTCACCGAGGGACCTGACCATAAATACAAGAGACAGTCAGAGTGTGTGTCATTCACCGTTCGTCATTGGGTCAACCATGTCACCAGTCCTACGAGCTATCCTGCCCCTTACACCCCAGATGGGGTTACACGTCTATGAGGATAAAATCACCATCGTTGAAGACCGTGGAGATGTTTGCTGGCCGCGCGCTGAGCCCGTATCGAATACGGTTAGGCTACACCGTGACAGCTGGACCAAATTTAAACGGATGTTGAGCGGTGAGCTCGTCGGAAACCTCATCCACATAGACATGCAATGCCATCTACGTACACCGTGGACCCTTCTTCCCACGCCTGTGCCGTTACCAGGACCCTACGCGAGGTTTCACCCTAGACCCCGACCTGTGGACAGCCCTCGAGAAAGTGGTGCCTATTGTGGACCAGCTGTTTACACCGGACGAGCGATCAGCTGTTCAGTTGGAGTGGGCTCGTGCCCTGAGTGAAACGGCGGCAGAATCCAATGAACAAATTACCAAACCTAGCGATGAAGCGGAGGCAGACGACGATGCCATTGATTATCCGGCTAGACTGTCAGCCCAGTGACATGACCACCCGATCCTTTGACCTCACGTAATAAACTGTTTCTCCCCATAAATACGAGAGACAGTCAAATCTGGTATCATTCACGTACTGACCATGACGGAGCATATAATACGGGCGTTTCTCAGCTTGACCCCCGAGGTCTTCCTGCACGTCTATGCGGATAATTCGATGTCATGGAGGAGGTGGGAGACATCTGTGATGCGGACCCTACACAACCGTGCCCGGCTAACATTCGTCTGTCCCGGGAGGGCTGGACCAAATTCAAACGGGTGTTGTCTGGTGAACTGGACGGCGACCTCATCCACTTGTGTCACGATGTGTACATCCGACGCGGCCCCTTCTTTGCCCGATTGGCTCGGCTAGATGGGCGTACAGTGCATTTTACCCTTCACCCTGTTCTATGATCTGCATTGGAAGATGCCGTGGCAGATGTAGATCAAGTGCTTACGGAGGAAGAGCGGTCATCAGACGAGTTGGACTGGTCATTTATCATGGACAATGTGCTGGCAGAAGCCAACGAAGAAAATCAGAAAGAAACTCGGGCCCAGGATATACCCGTTATAAATAAACGATAGAGCCAGCTTCCATCATCATTTGTCACCATGAAGAGCTGGGAGAAGGTGTTGGATAATTTATACTACAGTCCCGACAGTCCGGCGGCCTATAGAGCATTGTCGGCTCTCTATCGAGCGGCCATACCCCAGGAAATACAACGTGCCTAAGTCACCTATACCTTACATCGATCTGTCCGTCGCCATTTTCTACGGAACCGGGTCATCGTGGGTGGTATAGATGCCCAATGGCAAGCGGATTTGGTCGATATGAGCGCCTTTGCCAAACACAACGATGGGAATCGATATATCTTGACGTGCATCGATATCCTGTCGAAGTATGCGTGGGTGGTACCCATCGGGCCGAAAACGGGGGAGAATCTCATAGCGGCGTACAAGGACATCTTCAAGATCGGGCGCAAACCCTTGTATTTGCAAACCGACGAAGACACGGAATTCCTCAACAGACCGTTCCAACAGTTTCTGAAAGTCCAGAAGGTGTTTTTCTTCCATACGTACAACGAGACCAAGGCTTCCGTTGTGGAAAGGTTCAACAGGACATTCAAAGGCCGCATGTATAAATATTTCGCCTATAAGAATACAAGGCGGTACATCGATGTTCTCCCGAAACTTGTGAGTGGTTACAATCGAGCCTATCACCGGAGTATAGAGAGAGCCCCCATTGCCGTGACCCAACGCAATGAAGCCCAAGTCCGGCGTGTCTTGTACCCCAGGCAATCGCAACGAGCGCCGAAGGAGGCGTTCACGGTCGGGGACCCTGGACGGATCAGTAAAGTCAAAGGTCAATTTGAGAAAAGTTACTTGCCCAACTGGGGCGATGAGCACTTCATGATTAAACGGCGCCTACCCCGACAACAGCGAGTCTATGAACTGGAAGATCTTCAAGGAGAACCGTTACTAGGGACGTTTTACGAGACGGAATTCCAGCCTGTCGTAAAAACAAAGCAAGACTATTACACGGTGGAGCAGATTTTGAAAACGGAACGTCGGCGTGGCAAACTGGTTCATTTCGTCAAATGGCAAGGCTGGCCCAGTTCCTTCAATTCCTGGGTCGCGGCCAACCAGGGGAAACGACTATAAAGCCAGACAACGCTACCGCCATCCTTCATTCCACGATCGACCATGAACACGGTGCTATCGACAAACAGCAGCTGCCTCTGAACACAGCGTCTCCCAAAACGCGCAAAGCTCAAGTGGGCTTTGTGGTGATATTACAAGCGTCTAGTCCGTCATTCATAATCCAGCCGTCGTCCATTAGAGGGTGTAACCCTGCTGAATGTGTAAAGAGGTGTGTTTTACGACGTAGCCTATCCCAGCACTCTACTTAACAAACCTGGAACTCCAACTGTGAGTGGCAGTCTACATACCTTCTCTACACCAGTCAACCCCGTGATCGAAACGAGCCCAGTCACCACCACCACACCACGTGTACAAGCCACATCGAGTTCCACACCAAGTATACAGTCAACACCTACACAAAGTACACCCACTACGTCTCAAAACCCACCGGATTTCATCACTCACGTTCAACGCCCATCGACAACGGCGACCGACGTTGTTGTTGTGCCCACCATCACCCCTGTTCACTCGTACCAAATTTACAAGAGCGGGTTACCACGACAGCGGATACACCTCCAACCATGGACCCTCGGTGGCAACATCACTTCACTTGCGTCATCGCAGGACCGACGGGCTCCGGCAAATCGCACTTCGTCAGGAAGCTCCTTCAACACGCCGACAGCATGATCACCCCACCCATTGCCCGAGTCGTGTGGTGTTACGGAGATTGCCAGGCAGCGTATGCAGCAATGCCCCACATCACGTTCGTGGAAGGCCTACCCAACCTGGCCGATTTGGAACCGGACAGCTTGGTGGTTCTGAATGATCTCATGGCGGAGACGGATGCGCGGGTCACTCAACTCTTTACCAAAGGCAGCCATCATCGACGGCTCAGCATCATCTACATTGTGCAGAACATGTTCAGTACAAATAAAGAACATCGGAACATCAGCTTAAATGCCCACTACCTGGTGGTCTTCAAAAACCCGAGAGATACCACTCAATTGTTGCACCTGGCGAGACAGATGTATCCCGGCCACACCACGTGTACAAGCCACATCGAGTTCCACACGAAGTATACAGTCAACACCTACACCAAGTACACCCACTACGTCTCAAAACCCACCGGATTTCATCACTCACATTCAACGCCCATCGACAACGGCGAAACCTCCAATAACCCTACCCTGTCCCACCTACGGGTGCAGACGATAAATAGCCTCGATGAAGAGATGCAACAGATCTTACAAAGACCGGGGTTAAGCGACAGTGAGAAAGTACAACAGTAAAATGAAACGTTTCATCGGTACATGACGTTCATGGACCAATACAAAACCCTCTCTACCCCAGCACCACCGCCACCACCACGCGGCACACCACCGACCTCAGCACCGCTCCAACAGCCGCCATTACCAGGGGTACCACCCACAGCCCCACAGTGGGTCGAAGACGAAGTCATGAAGAGTGTACCTGCATCGTTCAAGAAAAAAGCTGGCCTGGTATTACAACGGGTGAGACAGAATCTTAACATGACTTGGAATGATAAAGGTGAACTACTGGTACAGAATCAGGTGGTCCCCGGTACCCACATGACAGATTTAGTGAATGACCTGATGCGTCAACGCAGGTCGCACACCAATCCTCGAGGATGGGAGGTCATTGCTCAAGGCTTGAAAGACATGCATGTACCACCAGGAATTGGTGGGGAACCCCCAGCGCTGGACCTGGATGCAGCGGGACCTGCAATCACCGATTCGTGCACAACGACAGACGCGACTCCCACATACTTGGGAAGCCTAGTGGAAACCGGAGTAAACACCCAAAACACCCTCACGGCGGGCACGTTCTTTTCACCCCTATTCAAGATCTATGACAGGTAGCAAGTCACCGCGACGAACACGAGGCCGGGTACAACCGTCCAAGGCCTGGAACAACTATTAAAACCAACAGCAGCAGCAGGAAAGCTCCGTCTCCATGTTTTACCTCACCCTACCCAGTAACAGTTCGCTCGATGTGTTTCCTGACAACACCTTGGCCAAGTACGTGACCCAGTTACCGCAACCGTTGCATTTACCTGGACGCTGGGAATGTGGACTCGTGGACATCCAATACCCTTACTCGTGGTACAACGTGCGAGCCAAGGAAGTGTGGTACGAGGTGACCTACGAAGGGAAAGACACCCGACTCACTCTCCCCGAAGGCCAATACGATACCCCCAAGGAGTTCATACAGAAGCTGACAAGACTGTTGCATTATAAGGCTCTACGAGAGGTCACGAATACTTCAAAAAAAGCAATCGGCAAAGAAAAAGCAATCGGCAAACAAGCGGTACGCAGTGGACTGCAAGTGGCCCGTGATGTCTTGGGGGGTAGGGCACCCAAAGAAGCACTGAAACGACGGGCCCAAGAAGCAGGAGGTGTGTTGGTCGCCAAAGCACAACGCACCGTAGGGAATAAAATACCTGCACCGCCAAGACCACGCACCAGTCGACTCGACGAGCGACCCAGCGACGACGCGCATCGAAGACCCAGGATATTTTTTCTTAAAACATGTCCTTAATCCACGAGTCCTGCCCCTCCACCAGCAGTGAATTTGATTTGTGGACCGTCCCGCCCACACAGACCAGTGCCGTACAAGGATTATGGGTGGAGCATCTCCCGCTCTCCAGCATCAACGAAACAGGGCCCATCGAGTTCACCATCAGTAATGCGGATACGGCCTATGTGGATTTAGCCCATACGTACTTGTATGTCAAAGCCAAGATCGTCAGTGGGATGGCTCCAGAATCGTCGACAATGCCACGGTGGGCCCGACAAATCTCTGCCTGCACTCTAATTTTCAACAGGTGAATATTTTTCTTAGCGACAAACTCATCAGTGACTCGACCAACACGTACCCCTATCAAGCCTACATCGAGACGCTGTTGTCGTATAGACGAGAGGCTAAAAAATCTCAGCTGACAGCCGCTTTATTCTACCAGGACACAGCCGAGCACATGGGCACAGTGGACAATGCGGGATATAACAAACGGAAGGCTTTCACCGCGAACAGCGCCTTGGTGGATCTCATGGGTCGACTGCACGCAGACCTTTTTCATGCAAGACCGGTACCTCTTGAATAAGATCCCCATCAAAATCAAAATGATACGGGCGCCTCCGACCTTCACCTTGATGGCCACTGACGTAGACGGGCATGTAGCCGACTATAAGATCGTCATCCAAGACGCAGTCCTATATGTCCGAAAAGTGAAACCGAATCCAGCCGTCCAATTGGGACAGCCTTGGAAACAAAACCAGCCCAGTACCCTATCCGACGGGTGCAAACCAAAGTGTTCTCTGTGCCTGCTGGAAATATGAGCGCCAACAAAGAAAACCTGTTCCTGGGGGAACTACCCAAACGATTGATCCTGGCCTGTGTGGACAACACCAGTTTCAGCGGAGCCTACCCAGAGAACCCGCTTGACTTCAACATTTCAGCATCAATTTTGTGGCCCTGCATGTGGACGGACAACAGAACATTGTTGGAGAAACTTATAAAATAGGGCTACACCACCAAGCGCCTCTACTCAAAAGTTTCTCAAATTTGGCGATACATATCGCATGCTGATAGCAAAATACGAGCGTAGCGTGCAGGATCTATGGCGTTACGTTTCGTAACTTATGTCTAATTCCGCTTAACCCGGGGCTAGGGGCCGTATGAACCCATGTACTTCAAGATCCTCATGGTACTCATATGAACAGTCACAATCAAAGCGTGACTGAGATACATCATTCTTTAGATGACGACTTTACAACGAATATTATGGATTAAGAATATTGATCAGCGATACGGATTTGATATTTTTGGAACATCATGATGTCTTGCCGGCATCATTGAAAACTGTTGACCGCTTCTCTCTTTCAGGAAACAAGCCTATGTTTATGTATACTATGATTGTCTTTTTGAATTTGGTGCTAACACTGTTATATGGAATATGGAATAGGTCTTTGGACGCGGATATTCTCTAATGGACGACGGCCGAATTATGAATGACGGACCAGACGCTTGTAACAGGTTCCAGCCACGGCCTTAACACCGAAATTTGGGCTCGGGAATTTCATTCGAACCTACCAGAGCCTGTTTACAGCCACCGGTCAAATCAACCAGGACGAAGGGAATATGATCAGTCGGGAGGACTACGCGAACGGATACACGTTGTTCTGTTTCGATCTGACCCTCACCTTAGAGAACGATCACCAGCTGGCCCTCGCCAAGCAAGGCAATTTACGATTGGAAATCCACTTTGCACGAGCCCTCCGGACCATCGTCAATGTGATCTGCTACGCCGAGTTTGACAACATCATTCAAGTGGACAAGGCGCGGAACGTCCTGTGTGACTTTGCCACCTAACATGGATACAGACCAGATTACCACCGTGCTGGAGAATGACCCAGGTCTGGGCTTTCAAGGGGTGTTCGCCCGAGATGTGTTCCCATTAGACCGTGTGTATCCTGCTGCTTACGTTCTCAACACGGACCCGATGGATCGGCCCGGTCAACACTGAGTGGCCGTGTACTTGACAGAAGCGCAGGGCGAATACTTTGACCCGTACGGCCTGCCACCCCTCGATCCCGATTTAACAGACTTCATGGATCAAGGCACAGAGACGTGGTGTTGGAACAGTCAAACATTGCAAAGCCTGACCACTAGCGTGTTTTATCTGTACCATCGATGCCGGGAAAGAACCGTATCTACCGTCGTACAGATGTTTGACGAGTACCCCAAGGCCAAGGACCGAGATGTACTCGTATATGACTGGGCCGTCCATCATTTCAATGTACAAGCCCGGTTCTGGGCTTAAGTTCTATCGATTTCAATGTACAAGCCCCCTGTTCTGGGCTTAAGTTCTATTGATTTCAATGTACAAGCCCCCTGTTCTGGGCTTAAGTTCTATCGATTCCAATGTACAAGCCCCCTGTTCTGGGCTTAAGTGCTATCGATTTCAATGTACAAGCCCCCTGTTCTGGGCTTCAGTTTTCACGTTGTTGTTGTTATTTATTGTTGAATAAAAAACAAAATGAGATATCACAAAAAAACTGTCTTGTGTGTTTTCTGTGTGAGCATAAAACAAGCGGCCATGAAGGATATAACAGACATGTGGAATTCGAATATTAACCAAACTGGCCTTGAACACCATTGAGAAAGTAGCCAATCAGTGGCATAGGATGGGGCCAAATGTAACCAATCAATGTCCAGAAAACAATGCAAGAGCACTGCAGTAAAATAGAGAGCCAATGAAATCAGCCCACAGACCAAGTACATGTTTTGGTCTAGGTTAAGAGCGGGCATTCCAGCACAAAAATGTTGACGAGGAGTTACAAGTTACAAGAGCAACAGGTGGAGTGAAAAAATTATAGAGGTTCGAGGTGCGGATAAAGACCAGGAAGATGGCGAGTGGAGACTCGTCCAACACCTATAGATTATGTTTATTACTATAAGTTCCAGAGTTTCATGTATTTTTCCGTGCCAATACGGTTCTGGGAAAAACTGAGGGTTCCCCACTGGCCATTTAACATGGGCATAGTGCTGGCGATATTGTCGGGGACCCTGTGCATTCCATGGATGCTTCCAGAGGGCGGATAAAGGCTATCTATTGGTCCGGAGAGGGTCGAACATTGCCGGAAGGGGGACCTTTGACCTTTTGACCTAGATGTGACCTTTGACCGTTTGACCCGAATTCACCCGCGCACTTCTTGTGATGCTGCGCAGGCTTGCGTCTGGATAACCCACGCGCGCGCTCGGCCGGATAACCCGCGCAGGCGTGCGGCCGGATGTTGAAACCCCGGATGTTGAAGAGGTCCCGGATGTTCTAGTACATGCATTCCATACGTCTACGGTCTAAGGAAAAATTGGAACTCTTCTGTGTTCGGAGGTAGTTTTTGGTCATTCTGAAAACCGGAAGTGACGTCACATATTTGCGCAGACTCATCAAACAACGTGACCTGCACAGTAACCTGCATGGAAAAAACCCCGGATGTAAGATGAGTACCCTAATTTACATGCACCCGCCCAGGACTTGATAGGCAGGCCCCGATAAGCCCGGAGACCGATATTAGCCCCCACTAGACATGGTTGATAGGAGTTTTCCCCTATTTTAGGGGTAAAGTCCGTGTTCCGCTTTTTATATTTTCGGGGACAAATCCTCATTTTACATGCACCCACCCATGACTTGATAGGCAGACCCCGATAAGCCCGGGGACCGATATTAGCCTTTAGGGATAGGGTTGATAGGAGTTTCCCCTATTGTAGGGGTAAAGTCCGTGTTCCGCTTTTGATATCTTCGGGAGAAATCCTAATTTTACATGCACCCACCCATGATTGGATGGCCCTGGAGGAGCGCTTCATTTTGGCACCTCACTCGACCCAATCAGTCCACTAGGGGCCCCTCTCGCCCCTGAAAGATTGCCGAACATTCTCACGAAAACCCACGTATTTGGGACTACTTTCTGTCCGAGGAGGCAGACCGCATCACCGCCAGACAGCATCACCGCGGAGGAATACAGATATAGGTCAACCAGTCCTACCCAGATCACGCCCGATTCCCGGAGACCGGAATTGACGTCATACATGCGCAGAACTCCTGCGCACACCACTTTCGATTTCTCTCGCATGCGCACTGACACCAATGCGGCTTTAAATGCTTAGGCTATACTACTTACATCAACATTCAAGAACCGTCAGATTGATAGAGTTGGTGTTAACTAAAGCTCAAACTGTCTGTAATAGATTGGGTGCAGCATGGTCATTGACTGTGCCGAGAGGATGTCAGCCCCTACGGATTTGTCACGACGGCGCTATCTGGTGCTTTTGATTCATCTTTTTAATTTGGCGCCAATGATATATGAATTATGGCATCTGAAATTCTTTAGTGGCTGAATAGTGAATGTCGGACTTGACGCATGTATATTAAGAAATTTTGGGGGGCTGTGGAGGATCACATATATTTCCGCCACTTCTTAATGCGTTTGTGTTATGGATGGGTTATTCTTGACAAAAAAATCATCTACTCAGTTTCTAAATTCAGTCTAAAATCTCATTTTTTCAATAAATTTTCATCAAATGAAGAAAAACTCAAATCGAGAACTGTCAAATCGTGTCCAATGAGTAAAAAGTTCATGTTGGGAGATGTGGAGATAGTTTAACATTTAGAAAAGTATGATGTGTAAAAAGGTACACAAATCCGCTTAGTTTTCAAATAAAAAAAATTTCGTATCGATATATCCTTTACAGAAGCTAGTCTTCACCTAATGTTTTGATAGATGATTGTCATTTCGCTGCCAGGACGTTTGCAAAGAAGCTTAATCTCCAGTATGTATCATGATTCCTGCTTGACCGCTATGCGATATTAAGGCATATGTGGTGTTCGTTTGTTTTTTCATTTTTTACTGATGTATTGCTTATACATCTCAAATGTACTCCGTTGAAGAGGTCAGAATACAAACCAACCACCTCGCTGGGGGTCTAGTAATACCCCAGCGACCATTCAGATTTTTGGACAGGATTCCCGGCCGCGCGCACATCGCCGGAAGTGACATCATATATAGTAAAATAGATGTTTGCCGAACATTTCGATTACTTTTCCAGTCTGCATAATACTTCTGTTGACCTAGCGTCAAAAAGAATTATCTGGAGATTATCTTCCCTGTTTATCTGGTTCAAACTGAATCGTGCGTACCAACCTGTAACCATATCTCGGTCATCTATACCGGTAAGACTGACCCTGGGATCGTGTGTATCCATGTTCAGCCTACTTTCGTCAACTGCAGGAGCGAATTTCCATAAATCAATACCGCGTGACTTCGTCAGCCAATCAGCTAAAGTCTACCGACGTAATCCCAACGTAACTCGCCATTTTCGAGTCATGTGATGAACTACTTGTTCAAAATTTCAGATCCACCACACCTCTTGGATGATACGAAAGTTATACATACCTATATATTTTGTAAGCCCAGGCAATATCTGTTTCAGAAGTGGTATGAAAACCTCTAATTTATCAGATTTCTCGGGTCTGTTCTCCGCCGGATGAAGGCCGAAAAGAATCCGGTAAAGTACTGGATATCGCTCCGCGATAATGGAGACACACGATTCGCAAGCCATCTTATGGATGGCGAAGTGTACGCAAATGTCGTGCGTACGTGGGGTTTCCCCTATACGTCATAGCAACTTCCGCTATTGGAGGCAGGGATGTTAGTGAGCCTGTGAAATGGAGCATGCGCTGTGGGGAGGATGAAGACAAACACTTTTTATCTTTAGTTTTAAAATTGATTGCTCAATTATGTAGCGTATTTACGAGTCTGCATATTCATCTATTTTATTCCTCACAACCTCTTCCTCGGCATTAACACTGCACCATCGACAAAGCAGCTCCATAGTGTTCTCCATAGTTTTCCCCACACTGTTGAACAGCATAACGAATAGAAACAACATATACCGGTGGTGGGAAAAGATGCCGAAGTACTGACAAGAAGTCACATGACCCCCACAGGCCAATATTCTAACTGCATATCTACACACATCACAAGAACCAAAATGATCTCAGTGATGATTTGTAACTCAGCCACGCTTTTATTGTAGCTGTTCATGTAGACATCTTGATAGGCATGTTCACTCGACCCCATACACCGCAATCTTAATAAATTAATATCCTATCAATGCTCCCCAATCGTATATGTCGCTATGTAGGATCTTACTGATTTCAATTGAACTTTGTGTTCAAAGCGCACAGGTCATGAATATTAATAATCCTATGACACCACGGCCGAAAGTTTAACTACTTTACTTGCAGACTTGGAGGGGGGATAGGGTCATCGTATCCCGTTTTAACCCAAGGCTTATGCCAAGGACCCCGCTTTATGGTGCCAATATGGCGGGAGAGCGGCAACATCAGAAGATACCCAGCAGCGTAGCGCCTGGTTCCCCTGAGCCAACGAAAAATTTCTTACCATTATTTTCCCTTCAAAGCACTATGAAGAGTTCTCGGGATTGGTCAACACTCGCGTTGGTGTAAGCCGGTTAGATCCCACAAGCGACATATCCATACAGGGGAGCAGATGGGATATAATTTTAATTAGATTGCTCAAACTGGATCGAGCGGTTTAGATGCAAATATCCAAGAGCAATGATGTAATAGCCTTATCAAGTCATCCGATGGAAAGTGATGGAACTGTCTGGCCGTTAGATAGAAGAAACGGTTCAAAGGGGGAAAATATTAGTAGAATGCAAGTTTTTATTGAGATCACATGTCTGTAAGGCTCAACGCCGACCAGGCGCTTCAGGCTCCACCATGTTAATCACAGTCACAATCTACAATGATTTGTAGAGGGGGCAAGCTTCGGGGGCGAAACGTCCACCAGCAGAATCTCATAACACATGGTCAATCAGCCACCGTTCAGTAATCTATTATTTTACCTGCTGGAAAGCCTCATATTCCAACATCCAATTTACATATGTTCAAATACCTAGACTCGACGAAGCTATCACCACGATTTATTATCAACCTTAACCTTCCACCGGAAGCTTAATCACAATTGCAGTGTGCAGGCCGGAGGCTGCAGGCAGCAGGGTTGATGCTCTAAGGCACAGACTGCAGGCTGTAGCATGCATGGTGCAGGTTGCAGAAAGAGGTGGCAAGCTGCAGGATGCAAGATATGGGGTGCAGGAGATAGATCCTCGCCGAAGATAGTCTCAATATCTCCAAGAGACAATCAACCGGTGAATTTGATTTTCCCAGGCCACTGATTGGATACTTTCCTGGTCCGCTAATTGCCTGGCCTATATCACCTAGGTTATAATTGAAATACCACATTTCTGTTCGAGCTTGGCCACTTTTACGCTTGGCACAGCCACATCGTGGTTCATGAAAACAAATCCTTTGAGAAATCTACTAGCACTATTGCATAATTTAACCATGATAAATACTAAGTCAAGCTCAGACATCATCAACAGGTTTCTGCCCTGTCGTCAGCTGTAACTATGGTTATAGCCCTTCAAAAGGTAACGTGGATATGTTGATGATGGATGGACAGACGAACAATGTTGATAAATAAAATATCAATTCCATTGAAATTGGCTGCAAGGTAAAAGTAAATTGTTAAAGGTATGAGAGTAAATCAGAAACTGGCATGCTATGCATATCATTGTTTACTAAACACTTTTATTAAGCATGCATCAGTTTCGGGAAAAGGTGAGTGACTGAGAAGGATTAATACGTTTTTCAACAATTACACAGTAATAGCACGACAGTGCAGGTGTGCCAGGACACAAAAGCACAGACATTTCCTATTATACTGGACACTGATCAGTTTCGGGGCAACAACAGGAAAGCATGTAGTTATATGTGGATGAAGACATTCCTTTCCAAGGGAAGAAGCAGTATAAATCTCTTTAATGAGGAAACCACTGAAGTTTCAGATTGTACACCAAAGATGCTAGTTACTTAATAATAATTAAGATATATTCTCATCTGATAGAGAATGACATTTCTTCCCGAAAAGAGGGATGAAATGCAGGACATTTATACCAGCTCCAGGGGAATTGCTTAGCCCAGCGATCAGGAGGAGAGCAAACATATGGACAACTGAAGATTCCCCTACTTTTTCAATGTGAAAGAGAGAAAACTGCAAGCCAAAGCCACGACAGACGAAGAGTAGGCAGTAAACGGCAAAGCCAACGTTACAAAAACTACCAAATGTTACAATAACTGAATAACAAGCGTCTGGTCCGTCATTCATAATTCAGCCGTCGTCCATTTAAGAATATCCACGTGCATAATCCAAAGACCTATTCCATATAACAGTATTAGCACCAAATTCAACAAGAGCCCAAGGGGCTTCAATATATGCCCGTATATCTGGAATTACATTGGTTCAAATTTCAAGGTTGTTTAATAGCCTTGATTCCAATTGATCTAGCAATCCAGAGAAAGGTCTACAATTTTTGCTTATGAGAATGTAACATATATCACATCTTATATTGAATGATAAACTAAAATGAGCTTAACTCTTGGTAACTAGTTGACCTTGAAGCAAGAGCTGAGAGCTCACATATCCCACACTGAAGTCGACAATAGTCAAACACAAGAAAATAGTAGTTTTTCCTGCAAATGGATTCCTTTCAGACGAGAGAATTTTTCATGAAAGGAAGAAGAAAGTGATGAAGCAAACCTTTGTTCTTGAGTTAATAAACAGGTGTGAAGTTCATAAAGGACTCCTCTCCCCGTTAAATTAGTAAATGTATGGTTTTTATTTCACAACAGTTTAACTAAATGAAGCGTTTCAAACATGGGAGACAACTCCACAGGACAATACCATATAAATGCAGGGAAAGAACTTCGAATATTCCAACACATTTAGTCAGCTAAGCTTGATTCAGTTTTGGGGGACTGCGACCTAGACCTTTGACAAATTGATCTCATATGTATGGCTCCACTTTGCCATGCGAGTAAGGTATACTCAAAGTTTGGTACCAATCCATACCTTGAAACTAGAGATATTGCATGGACAACAAGAGCCCAAGGGGCTTCAATATACGCCCGTATATCTGGAATTACAGTGGTCCAAATTTCAAGGTTGTTTAATAGCCTTGATTCCAATTGGTAGCTAGCAACCCAGAGAAAGGTCTACGATTTTGTGCTTCTACGAATGTAACATATATCACATCTTATATTGAATGATAAACTAAAATGGGCTTAACTTTTGGTAACTAGTTGACCTTGAAACAAGAGCCGAGAGCTCACATATCCTACACTGAAATCGACAATAGTCAAACACAAGAAAATAGTAGTTTTCCTGCAAATGGATTCCTTTCAGATGAGGAAATTGTTCATGAAGGAAGAAAAATGTGAAGAAAGTGATGAAGTAAACCTTTGTTCTTGAGTTAACAAACAGGTATAAGTTCATAAAGGATCCCTGTCCTCGTTAAATTAGTAAATGTACGGTTTCTATTTCATAACAGTTTAACTGAATGTAGCTGTTTCTTACATGTATCAAACATAGGAGACAACTCCACAGGACAAATGCCATATACATGTAGGGGAGACAACTCTGAATATTCCAACCTAACGCATATAGTTAGCTAAACTTGATTGAGTTTTGGGGGACTGTGACCTTGACCTTTGACAAATTGATCTCAAAATGAATATGGCTCCTCTTTGCCATGCGAGTAAGGTATACCCAAAGTTTGGTACCAATCCATACCTTGAAACCAGAGATATCGCATGGACAACAAATGTTAATGAATGACTGGACAGAACGCAATATCGCATTACATTACCTCTTCGGCAGGCATATGAAAATGTTTCTTTTAGTGATTTCTTGATTTGGGGGTCACAATGACCTTGACCTTTGACCCAAATTTGGGTATGTAACACATCGTGTCCCTTAATGTATCTACTGCCACAAAAAAAAAGTTATTTTTAATGATTTCCTTGACTGTTGACCTGAATTTTGGTACATGACACATCGTCTTCCCTCAGTGTATCAATGGACACAAAAATCACAGTGACCTTAACCTTCGACCTTGACCTACATTTTGGTATGTGACACATCATGTCGCCCTAATATATCTACGGACACAAAAAAATTAAACATTTATAAACAATGTTTGTATTTGTTACCAAATCAAACCTGCTTTAGTTAATGCCTTAATCTCCGTCAGGAAGATGAATTCAAACCGTAAAAACGGAAGTTAAAACTAAAAGTTATCTCCCCTAGAGGAGAGTTGTCCGCCCCTAGGAGAGCTCTCCCACTCATCCCAGTGGAGTTACTATAAAAGGCTCTGCCCAAATCATTCCTATCCTCTTTCTCATTGTAACAAACCGAGACCTGTAGTGTGCAAGGCCACGGCATGAGGGGACGGAAGGGAGGGACAATTAAATTAAAGCAGGTTTGATTTGGTAACAAATAGAAACATTGTTTATAAATGCTTAATATTTGATTCCCAAATCGTAAACCTGCTTTAATTAATGCCTCAGTACCAACATATGGAGGTGGGAACCTCGGCCTTGTTGTAGCCCCAATAGCAGGCTAAGTAACCGCTGGGATGACACAGACATGGGTATAAACATGAGACATTAACACTCAACAAGTGGAACCCTGGTCAGAGACGTAAAAGGGTAATTCATGGATTTGCTACAGTTGTACTTATCTTGAGTGTCTCCATCCATGTAGCTGTGCCCGTGGTGTGGTACGCAAACTCTACCAAGATGAAGGATTCCTCGGCCCCTAAGGCTACTAGGTCTTCTTGGTAGGCACTGTATGCTCTGGGTGGGGCTAAAGCCAACGGTCCGAGCATACAGGCAGATACTTGGCTGTACCTAAAGAACGGGGGAAGCGTAAACTGTCCGGAGCTTAGCGGGCGCCAAGCCACACCACTCTCAGTCCACAAGCCGTCTTATGTCAACTCTCCATACTTGGTCCTTGAATGTTGAACAGGACTTGTAGGATGCGTTGGAGTTGACTGCGTTAGCTCCCTGAGTCAACTCTACGCAATCGTCAACTCTCTGTACTTTATTCGACTGTGGAGACACTGGTAAAGTGTCAATACTTCGTCTTGTGAGTTGAGCGTAGGTGACCCAGCTGAGATCATCTGGGAGGAAGTCAGATCAATCTGAAATGACACAAGCAAAACTGCAGTAAAGTCAAAGATTAAAAGTCAGAATTGTGTCAGGCCTAAAATGATGACTTGAGAGATAGCGGCTGCCAAACTGACCTATTACTACTGAGTAGATAACATTTATATCCAATTATTTTTAAGATAACATTTATATCCAATTATTTTTAAGATAACAGTCTCTCAGTAAGGTACAATTACTAGTGCTGGAAAAAGGTCAGACTGTGCGAGACACGAACCCGCGTCCTCAGAGTTCGATACCAAATCGCCAGCAGTAACAGCAAACGGCCCAGACCACTCGGCCATCTCAGCCTCTATCTAAAATGATCACAGGCATGACAATAAATCTCAACAAAAGAACCCTGGTCGGTAATGCAGTGGGTAATTATGGAGTAGTAATAGAAGATACTTATCTTTTGAGTGTCTTCCTCCATGTAGCTGTGATCGTGGTGTGGTACATACTTCTACCAAGATGAAGGATTCCTCGGCCCCTAAGGCTGCTAGGTCTTCTTGGTAGGCACTGTATGCTCTGGGTGGGGCTAAAGCCAAACGGTCCGAGCATACATGCAGATACTTGGCTGTACCTAAAGATCGGGTGAAGCGTAAACTGTCCGGAGCTTAGAGGGCGCCAAGCCACACCATTCTCAGTCCACAAGCCGTCTTATGTCAAACTCTCCATACTTGGTCCTTGAAGCTGAACAGGTCTTGTAGGAAGCGTTGGAGTTGACTGCGTTTGCTCCCTGAGTCAACTCTACGCAATCGTCAACTCTCTGTACTTTATTCGCTGTAGTTGAGCGTAGGTGACCCAGCTGAGATCATCTAGAAGGAAGTCAGTTTCAACCTGAAATGACACAAGCAAATCTGCAGTTAAGGTAAAGATTAAACTCACCATAGTGTCAGGCCTCTTAGATTGATGATTTTAGAGTCCATGGCCGGCCATCTGACTTATTTCTTCCTTCTTAGGTGATCATGTCATATGTGGACAAATGTTATGCGATGATACAAAAATGCCGCCCCCCCCCCTTTTTTTGAAAATTTACTTGACCACGTGCTGGGCAGCTACCAGCGGCCCAAGCGTGGTCACCCTATCTGACTGCACTGACATATCTCTCAGATAGAAATTGGTGAACGTGGAGTTTGCCGTCCAGGCACAAGACTGGACAATGTCATGGAGGGACAAGTTCTTCCATAAAGGCCATGACGTAGCGATGGCACGAATCTCATGAGAAGAAGCAGTAGACAGTAGTGGGGGAGCGTCAATAGCCAATAGATAAGACCACTTAAGGGTCTTCTTCAACCACGCGACAATGGTATTCTTAGTAATGTCACGCATTACGGATGGGTGAAGGGACAGAAATAACAGACGACGAGAGCCGCGAGCGGAATCGATACGAGTAAGATAGTGGCGAATGGCTCTAAAAGGGCATAACAGAAAGGTCGTCTTCGAGGCCATGCACGAAGTCTGACAACGCAGGGATGGAGTACGAACATTGAGCGCACGGACCTAAGCGAACAGACTCATTTTGGCGATGAACTCAGGAATGGGTCGAAAGGAAAAGCGAGACCAATCCGCAGTCCAGGTCATACATGATCTCTCAAGAGCATGAAGTTCAAACACACTAGACGCCAAATCAAAAGCCGCCAGCAAAGCAGACTTGTAGTAAACAGCTTAAAGAGAGGCGGACTGTAAAGGTTCAAAAGGCGGACGAAACCGAGCATACAGAACCACATGAATATCCCAATTCGGTAACAGCTGGCGAGTACGGCGAGACTGTAAATGAAAGCCGAAAGGGCGCAGAGATATTGTCGTTTAGACAAATGACGATGCCGGTAGAAAATGTAAAACCATAGCCCAAGCAGACCGGAACCCTTAAAGGGTGCCGAGTTGAACTTCATATCACGATAAAGGTGAAGGAAGAAGTCAAATACAGGGAAACAAAGAGACACAGTAGGGAAGGGCATCACATTCTCGGCACCAGGACAAATAAATCCACTGCAGTGACCGAACACGGAAAAACGAACATAGTGAGTAAGGTCCCGCATAGAAATGAAAAATCCTAAAGTTGATGACAGAACCATAATGTCAAAGTCTAACAAACTGGTGCAACGGTCTATCCGGGAACGAAGTACTTGAAGGAGAAAGTCGAAAAACTGTCCACCAAGTACACCGTGAAAAACATTGTGTTGTTTAAGCACAATCCTGTGGTAAAATGGATTTCAACACAAAATGTTTGTGTGTCGAATCAACATGGTTCTGTGTTAAACATAAATCAACACAAAAGCTGTGCTGAATTCAAGACCAATTACTGTTGATTCCAACACAATTTCTGGAATCAAAAAGGCTTGAACACAACTCTCTTCGTCGTGTAACGACAAACCTAAGTAAACCTCGATGTGTAAACCCGAGAGGAATTGATACAAGGGAAAGGTTGACGCCAAACGGAAGGACTTCCACTCCCACCGACGAAGAATCGAAGGAAGTGCCGAAAAAAACGAGGATGAATAGATATAAAATATGCATCTCGCAAACAAAGAAATGACGTAAGGAACGGCGTTATGGCGTACCGGAACGTCTAACAGATGTACGCGAACGACGCACAAGTGTATGAGAAAACACATGACGGCGTAATGAAACGTCGTGAAGGTGTAACAGAAGGAAACCGTAAACGTGAAAAATGAGAGAAACGTTGTGTGTGATAAACGACGTAGTGATTTCCCCATTTGCATCAACATAAAGTATACACATGCTCATAATGGAGCAGGATACAACCTTATAAAAGTACGAGAAAAACGACGTAACGGCGAGAAACGACGTACAGGTGTACGAGGACAACGAAACGACGTAATGGAACGTCGTTGAGGTGCGAAACGAGGAAGGCCTTGCAAACAGTAACCCGAACTCGATTGTGATAATTTTTAATTAGAAACGCAGAAGAGATGAACACATTAAATGTTCCTAGCGTTAAACACAAATGTAACCTCAATGAGGTAAATGGCATTATGGATCTTTATGTCAGTGAACATGATTACTGTGTCAGTGAACATGATTACATTATGACATCTCCCGATGTAATTTGGCTCCTGTACATGAAAATCAGTACTGGAGTTTTATATGGAGAGAATGTTAAACATTTATAAACAATGTCACTATTTATAACCAAAAGTAGTAACACCACCGACATCCAGAACAAAGAGATTTCCCCGTAAACTAAAAAGATCCTCAAAGAAATTAAAATTCCCGAAGAGAGGAAATACATTTAAAGTCTCTCGCCGGCAGATAAATTAAGGTTATTAAAAATTCAGAATTTGAAATGACGAACAAGCTGTCGAGAAGAAGAAACGGTAAAGAACATTGCTAAAGAGCCGTCTGTTGTTCTTGTAGAGTGTACCGGTAACCCTAACCCTATCCTTGCGCAGGGCTCAACATACAAGAAGACCGCTCGATGAAATAGACTAATGCTGTCCCAGGTAGAAGACCGAGAAAACTTCAGGCTTGATCCTTGCCCGGCCAACAGACTAGGAGAAGATCAATAAACACTCCACAAGTCGTCGAAGGAGAGTATTTCTACAGATTTCCCGGAGAAATACACTTACAGTCACGCTAATAATTCTAAATTTTCTCAGAGAGAAGAAGTAAAAATTAATGCTCAACTCAATCTCAATTATAAGCGTAATTCAGTATACAGATGGGACCAACTAAGTGTGAAACACAAACAACTCACAATGTAAAAATAACAGAAATTTGTGTTTCAAAAAATAGCACACTTTCACAATAAACAAGGGTGACTGAGTGAATAGGTTTACTATAAACAAACACGTGATCTCTTTTGTTGTTCAACACCCTTAATTACACAAAGAGAGTAGTAAAGAAGCTCATTAAATGTAACAAAGCGCCGTAGTGAATAGGCTTGAGTTGTGGTTACGTAACACAAACGCAAGACAACGTAAGCATAAAAGGTAGATAAAAACCTCCGTAAGTTCTCCGTAAGTTCTCTGCAAGTCCGAACAAAAGATACAACAACAACATGGAAAATTGACGGACTGCTTATAAAGAATCGGATTTCCCCGGCGGGGAAAACGAACCTCCCGCGTCAGAACGAGGATAGTATTCACAATACTAGTAAAGATTTATACAACAATTCAATGGATAAAATCGTGAATCAACGAAACAAAAACCTGTTCGTTTATCGTACAGATCACAATAGGCTCACATACTGACCGAAAACAAAACGGAATGGTGAGAGCCAATAAAATCCCACATCAAACACAGCGGGCCGAAA
>JAVTVY010055603.1:0-31471 GCA_036873755.1 Hanleya hanleyi | reverse complement strand
GGATGTGTCATGTTGTAGCTCTCAGAGTATAGACCCCGATTTCAGGGATATTTACAGCATCTGTGACGTCATCGATGACGTCATTAGTACAAGTTGTAGCGAAAGTGGGCCTTTTGGGGCAGTGCAGGAAGGTATTTGGTGTAGAGATGGACCATCCGCGGTCCAAATGGACCGTGTGAGGTGTCATCTTGTAGCAACGCCCACCAACACCATTCTTAATGCTTCAACGCCCTGGTGAAATAGCTCAGAAGCTCTGATATTCCATGGAATTGTCACTAATTCTTCGAAATGCAGTGATGCCCGTCAACGCCCGTCGTTACACCTTAGCACTCTAGCATAACGCCATGATATAGACCAGAGAGAGAACAACAACAACAAGGATGACACATGAGAGAACAACAACAACAAGAAGTTTTTTTCATATAGTTTATTTTCCCCAATGTTACATCACACCCACGCTGGGGGAGCCGCGTTGGGTATATTTACAATTCAAGAAGATTCTTATCCAATCAGAGGCCACCATTTGCATGTTTCATATTCGTTCCTGTCCGTTAGATGTATTCTTGTCCAATCAGAAGTCTCCATTTCAGAAAGTGCCATCTGAACCGTTTATTCTAATCATCGTCGGGCAGGCCAGGATACCGTTGAGGCAACATATCCTCAGATAGTTGTTTGCGCATTCTGAGTATCTATCAGTGCATGGGTGAATACTTTCATCCGATGGGGGTGGTGGTCAGTTTAACCACGAAGAACGTAACATTGGTCAATATCTCCATTATCCACTTGGTGTTACAATTCAAGAACACTCTTGTCCAATTAGAGGCCACCATTTGCATCTGTCATATTCGTTCCTGTCCGTTAGATGTATTCTTGTCCAATCAGAAGTCTCCATTCCAGAAAGTTCCATCTTCGGCCATGTTCGCTTTGAACCGTTTATTCTAATCATCGTCGGGCAGCCCAGGAAACCGTTGAGGCAACATATCCTCAGATACATGTTTGTGCATTCTGAGTGTCTATCAGTGCATGGGTGAATACATTCACCCGATGGGAATATTCCCTAGTTTGGTCACGAAGAACGTAACATTGGTGACCCTCTCCACTGTCCACTTGGTGTTGGGGCGTTGTTGTTGGGCTCATTTCAAGGGATCCACGGTGTCCAGTTTCTCCAGCATCGTCTGTAGCGACACTCGGTTAATGATGGTAAACGGTTGGTCAAATACCCAGATGTTACTGCTCAGGTAAAAGTATCGGACTTGGTCTGTCTCCTTATGCCGCAGCACATAACCAAACGCCAGATTTAATTTGAAGGACGTAGCTTGGTCATTGAAAATGGCTTCCATGTAGCTGCGTAGACGGGCGAGGTCGGTCAGTCGAAAATTGTAGATATCTTGAATAGGGCGATGACGGTAGAAACAGTGCCATATCATGGACCAGTGGCGCCGATAAATGTCACTCACTGGCTGGGCGTCCTGTAAGAGATCGCTAGGAACATTTATGGGCTCGTCCAGAAAATGTTCGATGTTGTCAGGCGTATGACTCGAAACCGTAACGGAGGGGTCCGGCTGGATATCCAGGCCCTCCTGGACCGTGGGTACAGGCAGGCTCTTCGTCATCGCATCACCAGTGGCGTTCGTCTCTCCGGGTTCATCTTCACTGGGTCTGGCCTTCCGCGGCTCCTCTTTAGTGGAAAGTTGTTGCCCAAACCGTAGAGACAGGGCATGCATCAAACGTTGGTCCTGTCTAAACCGACTGGGTCGTTTGAAGAGTCGACCACAATCATTACATAGTACCGTCGCACCCGCGTGGAGTACCCTCTCATGACGCAGTAAATGATCCTTCCGATTGAATGACCGTGCGCAGATTATACAAGTATACCGGGCATCGTTGTGGATGGAGGCCTCGTGGCGTCGTAACTTATCTAGACGAGTAAACATCTTCTGGCAAGTTGTGCAAGTGAACATCTTGGTGGTTGACAGATTGTCTGATGAAACGGCCAGGCCGCCGCCCTTTTATAGCACGCTAGCTGGTGATCTATTTTTAGCACACTCAGTTCAACTATCCCCAAGTCGAGGGCCGAGCCGTGACATCTTCAGTAACCTCCGTGTCTCTTCGGTCACCTCCGTAACGTCAACGACCAACATGTAGACATATAGAGTATGTACGGCATGTTATGGTATTCATCAGTGCATGAGTGACGCATTCAGCCGATGGGGGTGGTCGGTCAGCTTGGTAACGAAAACGTAACATTGGTCACACTCTCCACTGTCCACTTGGTGTTGGGGCGTTGTTGTTGGGCCCATTCCAAGGGATCCACGGTGTCCAGTTTCTCCAGCATCGTCTCTAGCGACACTCGGTTAATGATGGTAAACGGTTGGTCAAATACCCGGATGTTTCTGCTCGGGTAAAAATATCGGGCTTGGTCTGTGTCCTTATGCTGCAGCACATAACCAAACACCAATTTAATTTGAAGGACGTAGCTTGGTCATTGAAGATGGCTTCCACGTAGTTGCGTAGACGGGTGAGGTCAGTCAGTCGGAAATTGTAGATATCTTGAATAGGGCGATGACGGTAGAAACAGTGCCGGATCATGGGCCAATGGCGCCGATAAATGTCACTCACTGGACCCTTAGGGGCTTCCCTAGCTCCAACACGGCTATTTTCATACCCTTCGGCCACCGCGCATGCGCAGAAGGCCGATAGTTCAACCCCACACCCAGCCCATTAGATGCCCCTTCACATAAGCTTCACTTTGATACCTCACTCGACCCAATCGGACCATTTTATCTAGGGACTAGATACCTCACTCGACCCCATCGGACCCTTAGGGGCTTCCCTAGCTCCAACACGGCTATTTTCATACCATTCGGCCACCGCGCATGCGTAGAATGCCGATATTTCAACCCCACACCCAGTCCATCAGATGCCCCTTCACGAATGCTTCACTTTGATACCTTACTCGACCCCATTGGTCCATTAGGGACTCCCCTAGCTCCAAAACGTCTATTTCCATACCCTTTGGGCCACCGCGCATGCGCAGAATGCCGATAGTTCAACCCCACACCCAGCCATCAGATGCCCCTTCACGAATGCTTCACATCGATACCTCACTCGACCCCATTGGTCCATTAGGGGCTCCCCTAGCTCCAAAACGTCTATTTCCATACCCTTCGGCCACCGCGCATGCGCAGAATGCCGATATTTCAACCCCACACCCAGCCCATCAGATGCCCTTCACGAATGCTTCACTTTGATACCTCATAGAACTCCATCGGCCCATTAGTGGCTCCCCTAGCTCCAAAACGGCTATTTTCATACCCTTGGGCCACCGCGCATGCGCAGAATGCCGATAGTTCAACCCCACACCCAGCCCATTAGATGCCCCTTCACATAAGCTTCACTTTGATACCTCACTCGACCCCATCGGACCCTTAGGGGCTTCCCTAGCTCCAACACGGCTATTTTCATACCCTTCGGCCACCGCGCATGCGCAGAAGGCCGATAGTTCAACCCCACACCCAGCCCATTAGATGCCCCTTCACATAAGCTTCACTTTGATACCTCACTCGACCCAATCGGACCATTTTATCTAGGGACTACTTTTTCTCCGCGGAAGCTTTTTCCCGAGACCGAATCACCTCCAAAACCACGGCCAAACCGCATCACCGCGCATGAATACATTTTTATTTTTTTTTTTGCCGGAACTTTTTTTTTTTCTGCCGGAACTATGCACTCATTGACCTTTGGTGAGAGAGAGAGAGAGAATTATTAGGTTTAGCGTCACATTCAGCAATCAATATGTCACCTCAGCTGTCTGGATAGAGATCACGACACAAAAACTGGCCGCCATCTTGTCCCACCTCCCACACACACACTAAAACCAGCCGCCATCTTGTCCCACCTCCCACACAACACACTAAAACCCGCCGCCATCTTGTCCCACCTCCCACACAACACACTAAAACAGGCCGCCATCTTGTCCCACCTCCCACACACACACTAAAACAGGCCGCCATCTTGTCCCACCTCCCACACGACACAAAAAACCAGCCGCCATCTTGTCCCACCTCCCACACGACACACAAACAGGCCGCCATCTTGTCCCACCTCCCACCACACAGGCCACGCCCCCTCATCACGCATGCGCACCCCCTCAATTGTGACGTCAAAACACACAAATTGACCTCTATGACCTCTACATCCGGGGGGAAACTGACTTATCTTGCCCGCTGTATACTACTAGCCGGGCTATTATCTCTATCATAATTGGTATTGAGTATGGTTCTATGCAAATATAAATTTTGCATTTTTTTTTCAACCTGGAACCACTGTGCTGGTTGTAGCTGAAGAAGAAACCACATATAAATCAATTCTAGAAGCAGGACAGTGAGTTCTTGTTGGGTTTGCCTTAAAATGTGATGAGCTCTAATGTGAATCGAACGGTAGCGATTTCGGATCCTTACATAGGTTTGGACATCAATCCACTCCTTACAACGTTACATATATAATAATAATGCTGGATGTGACTTTGTACTGCGACCTCTTTCCAATATCTAGTATTGACAATTTAAAGGGACACCCAAATGGTCATTGGTCATGAAATTGGTCATGATTGGTCATGAAATTGGTCATGATTCTGAGCAAGGATCTGAGCTAGCGTCCCTCTGGAAATGTCACAAAGGTATGAGTCTATTCTTTTTCAAATTTATATAATTGCTCATTTATAGCATTATGCAAACTATCTAGGATTGTTTTCGGAAAAGTTCTAATTATCTACAGGAATATTGTTATCATAGCATCAGGAGTGGTAGCGGATGGGGTATACTATATGAAACAATGCATCAGTAGTTCAAGATCAAAGGTTAGAGGTGAAAGGTCGAAGGTCGAAACGATGGCGTTCAAATTGAGCGAGTCAGGGACATGGATTGTTTAAAACTACGTCCAGTGAGAGCTTAGGGGGTCAAATTGTGTTGGCGTTGCAACAGTGGGTGAAACTTTATACAACTCGCTAGAGTTGAAGTAAAACATATGAAAAATATAGAAAAAAACGGTATTTTGACAGAACCGTCACTCGCGTATTTGGCATTTACGAGCTTCCGCAGTTTCCCTTGCCATACTTGATATGCGTGTATTGGCAATAAACACCGTCCTGTCTCTATTGCAGGATAAGTACTCTGTCGTTAAGGTAATAGATCGAGTTTCTACGAAAACAGTCATTAACGTTATGGGAAAAATTTAATTTCAAAGATGTTTTTGATAACTCACGCGAATTTGTGATGTGCCGGCTTCTGTAGTAGTCTGGATCAAGGAGGCCAGTATGTGTTCTCCATATCTTCACACGGTCGAATTTAGAACAGAAATGAATTCCACAGAAAGAAAACGGTATTACAATATGCGAGTTCCGATGTGATAATGATTCCGAGACAGTTGAGTCCTCTACTGTACTTTTGAACACTACGAGTCATTCTGTTGTGGCAAGGCACCGCATCAAATCATTGCCTTTTATGGATATGAATAGAATGAATCATTTTAATTTTGAATGTTTCGTGAGCGGTCTAATGCATAGAACCCAAACCTTCCAGCAAAGATAGTGTTTATTTCACGTGGCTTGTGTTGCGCACGAATAGGAACATAGATGGTATGATTCATAGCATTTCGAGGGTAAAACTGACAACATTAATACATTGGAAAGTTTATTACATTCTAATGAATGTAACGGCGGTTCTCTCGATATTAGATTTTTATAATTTACTCATATTCACGTGGTGAATTTTCCCCGGATAGATGTGACTTCGCAACCGTAAATCTTCCGGTGTATTCTGTTTCAAATCGATAAGGATACAAGTGTGCAAGTATGACATAGCGTCAGCAAAGGCCTCCCGAACGAATTTTGCTTCCCCAAGATTCATTGTTTGGCTTTTGTTGAAATTTGCGAGGCAGCTCGCGGATTTTTAAGCAAAACCATATAATGCGTATTTGAACTGATGGTTCTATGCTTTTAAGTTTTTGCATAGGTGGAACAAATTATGTACGATGTACGCTTATGATACGGTGATGCCCACCTTTGGTAAACAGCTTTATCACTTTGTCATCCGCTTCCAGCATGAGATCATCGATGACGATTAAGGTGTTCCCAGATGTGTCGTAAAGTTGAGGAAGCCCTTCGTGAAATGTCACGTTCCGTATATTACTGTAGAGCGATTGCCATTCCGCCTAAACCAAATCACGACCACCCTTATGGATCGTTTTGAACGCAATGACAAAGTTTTCGCCCGTTTGGGGTTTTGCGGGAATGACCCAGACATATTCGAGAACACGTCAAAACAAGTCAAAATGTACCTGTTGTTATCGTTTTCTTTCGGCAAGAAGCCTTCATCCACCAGATCAGATTGAAACTGTTGATTCCATTGCGTGAAAAATTCCTTCGGGTCATTCTATGCAACGTATAGGTATTTTGCTCCTTCAACCAGTTACGGATTTGGTTGTAAGATATTTTAAAACACGAATTTATCGCAGCCTTATATAATGCTATAGGCAGTTTTGCTTGATAGTTGATAATACAGCTTGTTTAACCAGGACTTGGGCGACGTAGGTGCCATGTCCGCACAGATGTGAGATTGGGATGACAAACGATTAACTTTTTATCCAAGCTCTATAAATATGCGTGCGTATACAAAGAAAGAAACAGAACACAGAAATGTAAATTATATATTATTTTAATTGTAAGAATAAAATTTGAGGGGAAAAGTTCACGTGTATTCATTTGATATCCGTTAATACACACTTTCAGGAACTAAACACGGTCGTTGTATATAAATTTCAATACTGTCAATAGTTGAATATTTAATTAACTTTTATAACTGTCCGTTAACACTTGTAATCCACGAATAGAGCACCACACATTCATGTTAATTGTTAGCTGTCTTCAGTTTTTGTGTCAGAACTCTTTCCTGGTGTCGATTTTTTGTTCGTTATTTCTCCAGGGTTTTGAGTCATAGTTCAGCATACAGATGGGGTGAATATTCACAGTCTCATCGCGTCCTACACTGGTTTTAAACTCCTGGATGATGAGATCTTCGTCCACCTGTTGTAAGGCCTCATCTGAATGCCAGTCGACATGCTCGTCATGGTTCAGCATCATGCAATCGTATCGGTGCTGGCTGGGATGATCCACATGACAACCCTGACATTATTGTTTCCTCAGTTCTCCGAAGATACGTCGAAGCGCTTCGACATAACAGTCCATCAAGATTTTGTTGATGGGCTCGAATCGACTTCGACTGTCCGTGATCTGGCTCTGCGTTATTCGCTTTGTCGTGTAATCCACTTTCGACGTTAGAGATACAACTCTTCAAATTCCTCATCATGTTAACATCCAAAGTAAAACCCGTTTTGCTAGGATAGATTTTGTTGCGTTTATACTCGTTCGTCTTCCAACGGCAAACATGAATATTACCCTGTCCTTGGTAGAAGCTTTACCTCAGGTACACGTCATCTGATAACAGCAAATGGTCGGCATTCACCGTCTGATTAGCGAACAGGTCGTCAACGGCATAGTCTGTCAATTTCATCGAGCCCTCCCGTGTTAAACGTACTGTCTTTATACTGGGCAAAGGGTCAGAGTCGACCAAATTTTTATTCTCGGTAATACCCAGGTAGGCGTGGCCTATAGTTTCCCACATTGGCGAAACGTTGTGCCCCAAATGGAACATGATGATGACAATGTTAACGAGCAGTGGCGGTTTCTATCATCATACCCGTTTTTATTGGTCCATTTTCATATTCTTTACTTCAACTGAAGCGACTTCTATAAAGTTTCACCCACCACTGCAACGCCAACCTAATTTGAACCCCTACGTCCTCACTGGACGCGATTTCAAACTATTCGTGTCCCTGATTCGCTCAATTTCAACGCCAACCGTACGATATTCGACCTATCACCTCTAACCTTTGAATTTAACCTCCTGGCGTCATTATTTCTTCCTTATTAAATGATAAGTCGTATACCCCATCCCTTACCACTAACAGGTTACCAAGGGCTTTATTTTGGAAATTGCACGGGTTATGATATCTTAATATGCAGTAACAAAAGTCTGTGCTATTCATATTCATTATAAAAAAAGATACTGGTACTTCAATTATTCAAGTTCTTGAAATAAAACGCTTCGTTACCGGTTGCCAAATCGCAAAAGTGATATCAAAACTGCAAATACAATGTTGTAATTCGAAGGAATCAATACCCTAAATATTTTAGAAAATAAAATATTTCATTATTTGCCCTTGCTGTCTATCTAATTATCTCTAGATTTTGGGAAGCTCTTGATACAAACAGATGTTTCTGATTATTTATATTGTTAATTATGTTTGGAAGTAATGGTACGATCTTATGATATGATTTATCTTGAACATGACGAAATTAAGCTTATCTTTTTGTGTCACATCATCTAGGAATGCAGAAAATAGTGTTAGTAAATCGATACATTTAATGACATCCTCTCGCCACATTGATGCGTAAATTATGACATACTATATTATGTGATGTTTTGTAACTAAGTAATTGCGTTTAATTGTATCGAATTGTGCAAGTATAATTATGTAATTGTGTCGCCATTATCTGTGACATGGGACCGTTTGATTCACCTTAGAACTTATCGCATTTAAATAATAGGAACATAGCTCAAGATAAATATTCATGATTACCTGATTGTTAGAAATATATGCCGTAACTTTTCAAGCAAATTAGGCCATAATAAGCAGGTACTGTGTTAGCTGTTTATATATGTTTAACATATTTAACATATGTGTGACTAACGTCACAGGACCTACGAAGTAGGGTAGGCATTAGGACTGCGACGCACACTGAACTCTTGGAAGAATCAGCAGTGATTTTCATCAAAAATCACCAGAAATTTTCATCAAAAGTAGGACAGCTCAGAACTTGCTGGTAACATGTACCTTCATGCCAAAGGTTCTAATGTCAACGGTTCTCCTTATTTTGCCGACGAAAGGCTTCGGGTGGAATGACTCGCTCACTAAGTCATTACCGGACAATTTGCAAATGAGAGCCTACTTCGTAGGATTATATGCTTCATACAATAAGATGCACCTATGATTTACAAGGCTCTGCTTGTGAACAACTAAAGTTATTCGAAAGAAAAAATCGGTAGTCAGAAGTCGGTATCAGAAGTCGGTATCAGAAGTCGGAATTCATAAGTCAGAAGTCGGAAGTCTTTCGTACAAAACCCACATAGGTGATTTCATACCTGATGACATGTCTGTATAAAACTACTATAAACGTATATTCTACGAAGATATCTATAGATAATATACTTTAATATCAAACTCTTCCCCCCTACCTCTTCGAAATGAATAAAAACAATAAGGGAGTATCGCGGTTTTCGTACCCCTATGGCGAGGCTTTGTTCCCTGTCGGTAATGCACAGGTGAGACTAATACTGAGAAGGGACAATGTTAATTTTGAAACTACTTCCGACAGATAATTTTAGCAAACTTCATGAATAAACATGCGTTAGATGCGTCAGCCACTCAGATGAAGTCTGTCGTCACCAGCCACGTGTTTGTCATCGTCCCCACACACCTTTCCTTCGATTAGCTACGCAGATCGAACTGCGGTAGATGTAGGATGTCCTACCGTTCCGTACGTTATGCAGTAGATTATCTACTAATGGTGCCCAAATTATCAAATATAGCATTTCTAATGATCTGTGCTTCGTCGGATATCGCTCTCAAACTGAAGACGGTCGATGATTTCATTATTCGACACATCGCGATGTCCAGTATGAACGTTGTGTTGTCATAAAATATAGATGTGGTCTTGGTGAACAATTCGTTCTTCAGTCTTCTATCCAAACGTAGAATTGTCATTTATATCTGATTGGTAGAATTGTCATTTATATCTGATTGTGGTCACAACTGACCACTATGACAGACAACCGTAATTTTGAGATGGACATCCACCCCCACATTGTAGAGTATTATATTTCCCCAAACATCTACCATAGTTAGCTTCTAATAATAATGCTATGCATGCTAAGTGTTTCTTTCATCCTATGCGGTACTTTAGCCAAAAACCCATCGGAATCAACCAATAGTTTGAGGGAAATTCTTCGCATAGACAGGAACAATTTACTCGTGTTGCGTCTAAAATCAATCTTCAATTATTCGGCTACGATAAAATATGGATAATCTAACACGTATACACCATCCCCCGCATCTTGTCTAACCCGTCACCCTGGGTCTGTGGTGAAAAGGGCCCTATACCATTCGACGTATACTCTCCTATAATTGTTTAACCTTTCTCGAGCACTAAATTCTCTCTCAAGGGAACCAGATCCAGACACTGGAAGGTGATTGCGTACATATGTATTATTCTGAAAAAAAGTTATATTCAGACAAAGGTAGTAAACGAAATGCCCTGTTTGAACCTGTTTCCACTCCACAGTAGCTCATGAGTTGTGTCATCTGTCGCTATCATAGTCAGACTTTGTCTCTTTGCGTTTCTTTGTGTCTGTTTGCGGACGTATTATGTGATGGCGGTTTCCGTCCGTCTGTCCGTCTGGCTGTCCGCCCGTCTGTCCGTCCCTCGTGTCCGGTCTATATCTGGGACAGTTTTCTATCTACAGTTTCAATTTTTGGTGAGTGGATACCCTACGGGGAGACGATGTGTCGCGTACCAAAATAAAAGTCGATGTCAGAAGTCAAAGGTCACTGGCCTGAAAAACCGGAAATCACTGAAGTGTTTGTGTCCGGTCTATATCTGTGAAGTTTTTCTATCCACAGTTGCAATATTTTGTGAGTGGACACACTAGGTGAACACGATGTGTCGCGTACCAAAATTGAGGTCGAGGTCAGAGGTCAGAGGTCACTGTTGCCTAAAAATCAGAAAATCATTGATCGTTAACAGTTTTCTATCTACAGTTCTTATTTTTGGTGAGTGGATGCCCTAGGGGGAACAATGTGTTGCCTACCAAATGTAGGTCGAGGTCAGAGGTCAAAGGTCAGTGTGACCGAAAAATCAGGAAATCATTAAAAATTTCTATTTTTTTGTGCGTGGATTGAATAGGGGGAAAGGAATTGTCACATACCAAAAATTAGCTCAAGGTCAAAGGTCAGTGACCTCAAAATCAGGAAAATGTTAAAAATAACTTTTTTTTATGTCAGTAGATACATTAGGGGGACACGATGTGTCACATACCAAAATGTAGATCAAGGTCAAAGGTCAAGGTCACTGTGACCCCCAAATCATGAAATTATTAAAAATCATGATTTTTTGTTCCACTGGGAGATGATTTCTTGTGTACCAAAATTTAGGTCAAGGGCAATTACCATGCCATGTCCTTACTCGCATGGCAAAGAGGAGCCATATTCATTTTGAGATCAGTTTGTCAAAGGTCAAGTTCACAGTCCCCAAAAACTGAATGAAGTTTAGCTGACTATGTTAAGTTGGAATATTCAGAGTTGTCTCCCCTACATGTATATGGCATTTGTCCTGTGGAGTTGTCTCCCATGTTTGATACATGTAAGAAACAGCTACATTTAGTTAAACTGTTACGAAATAAAACCATAGATTTACTAAATTAATGGGGAGAGGAGTCCTTTATGTTTATTAACGTAAGTTACTTCATGACTTTCTTCACATTTTTCTTTCTTCATGAAAAATTTTCTCGCCTGAAAGGAATCCATTTGAAGGAAAACTACTATTTTCTTGTGTTCGACTACGTATTGTCGATTTCATTGTGGGATATGTGAGCTCTCGGCTCTTGTTTCAAAGTCACCTGGTTACCAAGTGTTAAGCCCATTTCAGTTTATCATTCAATATAAGATGTGATATATGTTATATTCTCAGAAGCACAAAATCATAGACCTTTCTCTGGATTGCTAGCTACCAATTGGGATCAAGGCCATTAAATAACCTTGAAATTTGGACCAGTGTAATTCCAGATATACGGGCGTATATTGAAGCCCCTTGGGCTCTTGTTTTTTTTATGATCGCGCTGCACTTCCCATTTTTGGCCCCCGCCGCAACGCGGCCGGGGACTTTAAAATGGTTCTTGCTTCTATGTGTCCGTGGATGTTTGTTCAAATACTTCGCAAGCGGTAACTTCCAAATGCTTTATCGGATTCCTCTGAAATTTGGCATCTGCATTCTTTGCCACAAGATGTCATTGAGTATTGTGTTTCAGCAAGATCCGCCTGAAGGTGGCGCCACTGCCTCTTGCTTCATTTTTCTGTGCTTGTCCGTGGATGTCCTTGGATGTATGTTCAAAAATACTTCGCAAGTGATAACTCCTAAATGCTTTGTCGGATTTCTCCGAAATTTGGCATCTGCATTCTTTGCGACAAGACGTCGGTTGGTATTGCGTTTCAGCAAAATCCGGTGGCGCCACTGGGTCTTATTTTAATCTTCAGTGCATGTCCGTGGATGTCTGTTCAAATCCTTCGTGAGCGATTACTTTCGAAACGATTTGTCGGATTCCTCCGAAATTTGGCAAATGCATTCCTTGCGACAAAACGTCAGTTGGTGTTGCGTTTCAGCAAAATCCGCCCGGAGGTGGCCCGGAGTTCATTCCATTATTCCGTGCTACAAGTGATATGACTTAGAAACAATTGTTCGAATTTTTTTTAAATACCCTATCTTTCTGGGTAATAACATGAGAAACGCTTATCGGATTCTTCTCAAATTTGGCATGCATGTACCATGCCAGGAGATGTTGCTTGGGATTGCCTTTCGCTCACCTGCACTCACAGGTGGCGCCACCTGGTGACAAAATCACAAATTTGTTTCCGGGTAATAACTTGAGAACCGCCCATCGGATTCTTCTTAAATTTGGTATGAATGTACCTTGACATGAGATGTCGCTTGAGAATGCATTTCACCGACTTGCGCCTAGAGGTTGCGTCACCAGTGACCTGGTGTCAAAATCTAAATTTAGTTTCCGGGCAATAACTTGAGAACCCTCGTCCGATTCTTCTCAAATTTGGTACCGGTATGCAGATGTAACGAAATCACAGCTTCTGAATGACGTGACTATATGTGAAATCGAAAGTGACATTGTGTGTTATGTGTGCGGTTCACTTACCTGATGGAATTCAACGCTGTAATTTTCCTAGAATGAACTATAATAATCCGGGAGACAGTCAATGCCTCGAAATCCCGGTGAAGTTATCTCAAACGATCAGTCGGGACGGAAAAAGGGACTCCGGTGAGCTCACTTGCTTCGCTGTCGATGACGTCAGTCAGGAATCCGGAAGTCGGTTTCAGAGAATATGAAGATGAGGGACAGTGAACTTTGCGGTCGTCGTGTGAATTAACTAGAGAGAGTTGGAAGCTGAGATTTACCAGTTACGTCCGTTATGAATTATGGTTTGTTCCTCCATAGCCATATTTATCCAGCGAAGTCCAGATAAACTGAGTAAGAGTATAGACACTTATCGTCAATGGTTATTCCTATCTCTACTGCACGGTTGTGCAGGTTCAGCTCTGGGAATTAACTAACGGCGTTAGTGTTGATAGCATGGCCATACCTTTATGGTATCGATTAAGCTATATCCGGTAGGAGACGCTCGTCTCTGTGAAGAGGGTACAGCTAAACCAAATCATACACAGTTCCTACCTAAACAATTATCCATGCACACACGTACTTAAACACACAACCTACGGGTTGAAATACATTCACGCTAATACCCACAAGCTATAGGCGCGGGTCTAGAGCTTGATAAATATACACCTACCCAGAAAATCGTACCATAAACGATTATCCATTCACGCCTCCATAAGCATACAGTCTCTCACCACCCTGTACATACATTGAGTAATTCACGGCCAATCATAGATTAATACTGGCTCACACAGTAGTATATAACGGGAGAATCCTTGACCAGATGCCCATCTATTGCGGATGACCATACAGTAGTATAGAGAGAGGGTTCCTATACCAGTTGACCATACAGTAGTATAGAGAGAGGGTTCCTATACCAGGTGCCCATACAGTAGTATAGGAAGAGGGTTACTAGACCAGGTGCCTACCCATCCACCGTGTGTTATCGATGTCCGATCCTATGTGGACCGTGTAGCCGTGAACTCTAGCCTTGATGATTCGTCCTTGTAGCCGGGCCGCGGAGTGAGTCGCCGTGAGCGGGGTCGCTGAAGCCTGGGGGTGTATTCCTACGAGGGGTGCCGTCTGCTGCTGTGGTGAGCCGTGCAGTTGAATAGTCCTGCGGTGTTACAGAGAGACGGGCCGGTGCCGTAGAAGCCTTTGTACTGTGATAGTACTGTCGTGGCCCAGGCCGTCCGCATCCATTGACAGTTTCCAACGCTTGAAGGGGCTTAGTCGTGTAAGACGAGACACGACGACGACGAGAAGTCCATACCACCCGAGGGAAGGAAGACACACGCCGGACATAACCACGGAGGGGGCAGGTCGTGTAAGACGAGACACGACGTAGAGTTCATCCATACGGGAGTGAACGAAGACCTGGGGAAGGAAGATAGACGCTGGACCCTACCACGAAGACCTGGGGAAGGAAGATAGACGCTGGACCTTACCACGAATACCTGGGGAAGGAAGATAGACGCTGGACCCAACCACGAAGCCCTGGGGAAGGAAGATAGAAGCTGGACCCAACCATGAGAGAACCGGTCGTGACCAGACTGTGGCTGTGACCAGGCCTGATCGCGATATAGCTAGGGCTATATAATTTTGTATATATTTTCTATTATATTGAACTTCGGTTAAAGATAACTATAAGAATACAGGTAAATCCAAATCATAGATCAGGGACCTTCTTTGCAGGGAATTATACGCTACCGCGATCTGAATCCTGTATTCCTGCTCATAGAATTATATGTCAGTATTGCATTAATTTGCTTTGGTTGTCATTACAGGTCTTCCTTTCCAACCTCCTTGATCCAGACAAGGTGACAGGTTGAATCGAACTCCCTCGTTGGCCAAGATCAGTGCACGAGTGCGTTCCCGGTAGCCTGACAGTTTGTCTTGGGGACCCTGCGCACTCTCTTGTGGATCTGAAACATCCATTCCCCACGTAAAAACGTTTCAACTGGTGGCAGCGGTGGGATGGCCAACATCTGGGAGACGAAGGAAAGGAGACCAAGCTGGGCGGATAGCATGGATCCGGACCAGACAACCATGAATATAACTGGAGATTTCGGCGCCGAGTTACGACAACCGGGAGCCAGGGGTCAACCACCTGACGGAAGAGGAACCAGACGGAAGCTTTCCCAGATACCGATTCCTTGCAGACTACGTGACACGGGAAGAGATGTAGGTTCCGGGCGATCGAATACAGCGACTGCGGCATCTGAAAATCTTCTTGACTTGTCCACGGAAGAACTGGAAGCGGAGCTGTTGGCACCACAGGGCGACCTGACGCCACGACCTTCAGCGGAGACGTCTATCGAAGATCGATTGAGGGGGCGTGAGCCAGTAGATGAGCAGCCCGACGTTGACCCGAGACGAGAGGTAGAAGATCTACGTGGTGCCATAAACGTATTGAGTACAACGGTGACCGCCATGATGGGACAGATGTCCACAATACTGAGAAATCAAAGTTCCAGTGACGAGATGACTCAACCGAATGTTGAAGATTACAGCTACTCTGGTCCGGCCGGACTGGAAAGAGGCCGCCGAGCCGCAGAGACGCCACTACGGGGTCGAGACGAAGCCGCATCTGGGACGACGCCGGGGCGAGATGGGTCACCGCCGGGAAGAAGCCGGGATGAACCACCTTCAGGTACATGGGATCAGCCGTTGCAGACGTCAACGCCCATGGGAGAACCTAGACGGGCGAAGACGACGATGGTAAAGGCCGCTACCTACGATGGTACCACGCCATGGCGAGACTATTTGGCTCACTTCGGGCACTGCGCCGTGATAAATGGGTGGACGTACCAGCAACAGGGTCAATACCTAGCCGTCGCTTTACGAGGGTCAACACAGCAAGTACTAACCAGCCTTAAGTTTGTACCGGGCAGTACCGACTACGACCGTTTGAAAGAAGCCTTGGAGAAGCGCTTTGCCCCTCCGAATCAGGTGGACCTGCACAAGTCACAACTGAGATCAAGGTACCGCGGAAAGGATGAAGATCTTCCGGGCCTGGCTCAGGCATTAATCCGCCTGACACAGCTGGCTTATCCCGATGCCGGAGACGACATTCAGGATACTCTAGCCAAGGATCAGTTCCTGGACGCCATCGGTGATGAGTTGAGATTTCAAGTCTGGCAAACGAGGCCCAAAACCTTGGATGCGGCAGTACATGCGGCCGTGGAACTGGAGACATTCAAGATCTCCCAGCGTCGGAAACCCTGGCCGACAGCCAAGTCAACTGTCCCTGGGGAGGGGGATAAGGCAGCCGCATCCACTGAAGAGGATGAGATGGAGAATCAACGGTTGAAAGAAGAAGTAAAGAGGTTAATGGAGGTGATTCAGAAGAACAGTGAACCACCAACACCACAACGGCCAGGACGATACCAGTCAAGATGGGGACATAGACGTGGCCGACAACGACCATACAGCAATCGAGATTGGACACCAAGGTGCTGGACGTGCGGTAAACATGACCATTATCGAGCGAATTGCCCCGAAGGCCGAAGACGAGATGGTTCCCAACCGTCGGATCTACCAAAAACGTCTTTGGCGGCATCCACGTTTCAACTGGTGGTGGACGATACGAGAGCTTTCCCTCACAGTTACAAGCCTGGTGATCAGGTTTGCTTGCGAGGGACATTTGTTGTGAAGGAAGCCCTGAATGATGTGACATATCGCGTCGCCGACGAGGCGGGTGGCATCCGTGTATTCCATCGTGATCGTTTAAAGCCCTTCCACCCCAGAGAGACGTCGGATAGTGAGACCATAGAGTCTGCGAAGAGGGATGGTGATGTCCAATCTGAGAACGACTCGGAGCCCGCTACGGTCTTTCCATATCCGGTGGAGCACCCAGCCGCAGTGAGATCTGCAGCACCTCGGCGGACGAGACGTGGACGGAGAACCCGTCGTCCTTGGAGATTGGCAGATTACGAGGTTGGATTACCGCCTGATTCCCCTGTTGAAGTCGAGTCGCCTCTTCCGGAAGAGCAGATGGCCTTGCCGGAGACGTGGAGTCCTCCACGGACGACTCGTGGACGTCGTGTCCAGCGACCGAGGCGATTTAATGACTACGTTTTAGCCTGCCAGTGGACAGGAGATGCACGACCGTACGGTTCAGATAACATGACACCACGATACCATGTCCCTTGGGATTGTATTTTGCCCGCTTCTGCCTACAGGTGGCGCCTCCTGGTGGAAAAATTTGTTTCTGGGTAATAATTTGGCAACTGCTCATCAGATTCTTCTCAAATTTGGTATTCATATGTGACCCACCCCAAATAATACAAACACTCGTGCGCATCCAGTACCGGCAATAACATGAGGACCATTCTTCAGATGCTTCTCAAAGTTCATATGCCGATACCATGCCATGACATGTCGTTTGGGATTGCGTTTTGCTTGCTTGCGCCTACAGTTGGTGACACATGGTGGCAAAGTCTAAATTTGGTTTCCGGGCAATATAAGGTTGAGGATGCCTTCAGATTCTGATCAAATGTAGTTTGCAGATGATATGCCATGAGATGTCGCTTGGAGTTGCATTTTGGTTACATAATTTTCGTGCTATACCGTGAGAAAAATACAACCTGGGAAGGCGGAAAGACCCTTCTGCTTCTTACGCCTGTGAAGTAGCTGTTGCCACCGTCATGTATATCCCCCGAGTCCGAGAACGCTTACAAATATTGCTGCCAATTTGGCGGGGGACCTAGCATCCTCTGGCTGCTTGTTTATGCTAATTTTTTATGCAACTTTGTTCATCACATGTCACTCTTATCTATACTTTGTTTATTTCCTATGCTAATTTCTGTTACATAATTGTCATCTCCTTTATTTCATGAGTACTTTACAGGCTTTCTTTCTTCCATAAATATTTGTGACACGTTCCTATTGATATATTTAATTATTTATTTATTCTTTACAATACCAGTCCACAATAACTTGTTTTCTGTTCTCTGTCAATTATTGTCTCTCACAATATGTGTAGCGTGTTATTAATTTAATTTAATTAAATTTAATTTCATATACACCATAACTGTTAACATTGATTCTTACTTGTTTGTTCTACATCTACACTGTTATATGTAAAATCTGTACTGTTCCTATATTATGTTTTTTCAAATAAATTTATTCAAAAGCAAAACTTAATTTTGACTTCCCTGCGCAACGGCTGCCATATAGAAAAAATGCTGAAAGCAAAGTGGGATTTTCTCGCTCCTGTCTATTTACAATGACTTTTGTATTCCAGTCAGGAAAATTTAAGAACTTTTGGGGCAAGTGGAATTCAATCTGCATTTGCACTAGAGGGAAAGCATAATTAGACCACATGCAATGTACTATTTCAAATTAGAGCTGAACTGTTAATTGGACACTGATTGAGTGTAAATTCACACTGGATACGATATTTCCTCTAATAATTCAATCACAGGAAGTGAAATTTCCCACCATGAAATCTGGGGGTGATCGAATTTATTGGTACATAAAGTTGACAAAATGGTAAAAAAATCGTGCAGATAATTCATTATTTGTTTGTTATTTCAAAGGTTTTATAGAGTGATCATATTTATTAGAACAGCTGCTTGAATTTTGTCCACAAAATATCATAACTTGAAACTTTCAAATAATTGTGTTCTCTGACATTAATTTTAAGAGAATTATAAATTCCTAAAAATACATATGTGTACATGTAATTGGATTTTAGATTGCTCACTGGCAAATCTGTGAGAGTTCTGTCCCTTTATCAGTTCTCCAAAAGTGATTCTCTGAAGTAGTCGTATATATATCATGTTATCATGCTATGATGTTAGTTTGAAAAGCAGTAAGTCTCAAGAAGATATCTTTATAATAAGTTCAAGTTGTATTTTCAATGTTTGGTGTGAAGATATATACAAACAGTCCTTTGTATGTGTAAATTCTGAAGTTTTGTCCCAATACCTGTACAGCATATGTGGAGAAAGACCTGGTTAGCCTTTGGATGGTACTGTCATAATAGCACCCCCCTAACCATAACGAACTACTAATATTTGATTTCCCTGCCTAACGGCTGCCAAGGGAAAAATAAAGAAGAAAAAGAGAGATATATATATGGGTTTATTGACAGGCTTGGCTTCTTTTGTCCCCCGCCGCAACGCGACAGGGGACTTTAAAATGGTTCTTGCTTCTACATGTATGTGTCCGTGGATGTTTGTTCAAATACTTCGCAAACGATAACTTCCAAATGCTTTAACGTATTTCTCCGAAATTTGGCATCTGCATTCTTCGTGACAAGACGTCGGTTGGTATTGTGTTTCAGCAAGATCCGCCTGAAGGTGGCGCCACTGCCTCTTGTTCCAATCTTCTGTGCTTGTCCGCGGATGTCCGTGGATGTTTATCCAAATACTTCGCAAGCGGTAACTCGATCCTAAATGCTTTGTCGGATTTCTCCGAAATTTGGCATCTGCATTCTTTGCGACAAGACGTCGGTTGGTATTACGTTTCAGCAAGATCCACCTGTAGGTGGCACCACTGGGTCTTGTTCCAATCTTCAGCGTATGTCCGTGGATGTTTGTTCAAATCCTTCGCGAGAGATAACTTTCGAACGATTTGTCGGATTCCTTCGAAATTTGGCAAATGCATTCCTTACGACAAAACGTCGTTGGTGTTGCATTTCAGCAAAATCCGCCCGGAGGTGGCGCCACTAGAGTTCATTCCATTATTCCGTGCTGCAAGTGATAACTTAGAAACACTTGGTCGAATGTCTTTGAAATACCCTACCTTTCTGGGTAACATGAGAAAGGCTCATCAGATTCTTCTCAAATTTGGCATGCATGTACCATGCCAGGAGATGTTGCTTGGTATTGCCTTTCGCTCACCTGCACTCACAGGTGGCGTCACCTGCTGACAAAATCACAAATTTGCTTCTAGGTAATAACTTGAGAACCGCCCATCGGATTCTTCTTAAATTTGGTATGAATGTACCGTGACATAAGATGTCGCATGATAATGCATTTCACCGACTTGCGCCTATAGAGGTGGCGCCACCTGGTGTCAAAATCTAAATTTGGTTTCCGGGCAATAACTTGAGCACCCTCGTCGGATTCTTCTCAAATTTGGTATGCAGATAACATGACACCATGATATCATGTTCCTTGGGATTGTATTCTGCCCGCTTCTGCGTACATGTGGCGCCGCCTAGTGGAAAAATTTGTTTCCGCGCAACAATTTGGCAAATCTTCGTCAGATTGTTCTCAAATTTTGTATTCATATGTGACCCGCCCCAAATAACGTTGCCTACAGGTAAAAAATGCACACCAACCTATATTTTTTTCTTTGTTTTTTTCTCATATTACATAATTATGAATGCAACAAGCCACATTATTCAAAAATATAATTACTTGATTTACCACCAGCGGACATTGACCGATTACTCTGATGTATAGGTGGTCATTTTGTATTGCTGAACACGACATTAAACCTTAATTGTCTCTCTCTCTCTCTCTCTCTTGTCAAGTTCAGTTTTTCTACGATGAAAAAAGGAACATTTTTGCAGAGTTAACTATTGATTTTTGACAAGCTCCGAAGTAGATTTATTAAAATAGACCGACTTGAACTGCCGTAGCAATGCATATTATACAATTATTGCATGTTATAGAGTGGGACATCACGATTTGTCAGCTCTCGACAAGTGATGTACAACTCGCGCGCCGACTGTCCTATTTGAATAAAACGATGACTTTATAATCATGTGAATGAGGATGGTACGGTGAAATAAGCATATCGTGTTCAACACTCATGGGCGTCGCTAGGATTTTTCAAGGAGGGGGGGGGTCGACTATCATAGCACTTTAGTCGAGGGTCCAGGGGCCGCCTAGGCCCCGGAAGCTCCGGGGTCCTAGATCGCCGGAGATGCGTTCTAAGCGTTTTCCCGGAATTAAATCTGAACATAATGTATGCAGATTTAGGGTTATATTATACAGCTTTTTGGACCTTAGATGGCATGAGATGCATTCTGAGCGATTTCCAACAATTAAACTAACACATCATTTGTCAAATATCAGTATTATATTGTATTCTCTTGTCATCTTGAAAACACAATAATAATGCATTGGCCCGATATACCTCGTAGGCTAACCCAGTGTCGCCGGAATGTAATTGAAAGTGGGGGGCGGGGGGGGGGCCACTGTCACAGCCTAACAGGCGGGGGTCCAGGGGCCGCCTAGGCCCCGGAAGCTCCGGGGTCCTAGATTGCCGGAGATGCGTTCTGAACGTTTTCCCGGAAATAAAACTGATCATACTGCATGCACATTTATGATTCTATTTTCACGATTTTTCGCAATTATAGGCATTCATCGATATTGAAAACATTGCACCTCATGCCTGCATCCATTTGACGTTCTAGTTATATTTAAAACATACAAAACGATGACTTTTAGTTCTTGGGAGGGAAACCAATATGCCTACCGATGCGATTCATTCACGCAAAGATAAAACAAGAAAATCCTCACAGACCAACAGGCGAGGGTTTACGGGCCGCTTAGGCCCCGGAAGCTCCGAAGTTCCAGATCTCCAGAGATATGTTCTAAGCGTTTTCCCAGAATAAATTCGAACATAATATATGCCGATTTATGGTTCTATTTTCACGTATGTTTCGCATTTATAAGCACTCCTCGATATTGAAAAAATCATACTTCATGCCCGCGAATCCATTTGACTTTCTAGTTATATTTAACACATTAAAAAAAAACACATAAAAAGGCGATGAACTCATGGAACATTAGAACAAATATGAGAGCCATTCATTTACACAAAGCTAAAATGAGCGATTCGCACAACCTGACAGGCGAGGGTCCAGGGGTCGCCTAGGCCCCGGAAGCTCCGGGGTCTCCGGTTGCCGGAGATGCGTTTTACGCGTTTTCTCGGAAACAAATCTGAACACAATGTATACAGATTTATGGTTCTATTTTCACATTTGTTTCGCAAAACCCCGCATCGATATTGAAGAATATGCCGGACTCCATTTGACTTCCTGGTTTGACACAAACAAAACAGGCCTATAACACACCACTACACGTCCTGGCACTCTATCTGTAATTTTTATGTTGGGACATGGTCAGTTAGGGATGCTGAAAAGTGGGGGGCCCAAAGATATTCGCCCCCCCCCCCTTCCCACTAAATCAAAAGTGGGCGGCATTTTTTATTTCTCTCTTTTCCCTTTTGCTTTTTTTGTTTTGTTTTTATTTTCGTTTTCTCTGTTTCTGTTTTGTTTTGTTTTGTTTTTTTGCTTTTTCTTCTGTTTTTTTTTTGGCGCGTCCAAGGGGGGGTCGTTCGCACCTGACGACCCCCCCCCTAGCGACGCCCCTGACACTACGCGACCGTTGTTGATTTCAAAACGCCGTGTCAAGATCAACTGTTCGATTCTCGGTTTGTTTCTCGACAATTTGGATGAGTAACGTTCGCGGTGATCTTACGTACCTTTTCAAAAGATATCAAATTTATTTCAGTCAATTACCAAATCACATTCACTAATTTCTATCACCAACGGGCCGACGTATACACGTCAGGTCGGAATCTTCGTTTCGGGGAGTATGTTGGCGCGCGCACTATGGGAGGCAAAATTATAGGTCGGCTATAGGTCGGCCCCAGTCACCTCCAGCGAGGATTGTAGATAATTTTATTACGAATCACCCACCTCTGAAACTGGCGTACATCTAATCTCTATCCCCTCCTGCGCACTATTTTAAACTCTTGCGCACTATTGTGAAATAGTGACGCATATATCGCCGTCTGAATTTTCCAGCCGAAAACTTCAACTCTCTACGCGCCATGTTGGTGACGTCACCGTATATGTGTGCTTGGCCGTTTGCAATTGAACATGGCGCGTATAAACTGGAAATTGTCTACTGGAAAATTCAGACGGCGATATTTTCGTTACTATTTCACAATAGTGCACAAGATTTTAAAATAGTGCGCAGGTGGGGATAGAGATTAGATGTACGGCAGTTTCAGAGGTGGGAGATTCGTAATAAAATTATCTAAAACCCTCGCTGGAGGTGACTGGGACCGACCTATAGCCCTCATACTCGTGAGGGCTATATATTATTTAGTTGCCGTGGTACATGACATTATTCAACGGTAAGGCAAGATATGACTGCATCATCAATGACCATCACGATTTGTAGAATGACACGTGACAGGCTGTCAACCAATGAAAACATTACGAATTTACATGAGGTATAATAATAGCCGTATAGCGTACGATGAATGCCATTTTGGCAGGTTGCCAGCATTCTCTGATCATGAATTTTTTGTTGGAACACCTGTCGTCTGCAAACAACAACTTTACAATGTGAAGACACACTATCCATTAATATAAAATATATTGGACACTTGTGATTAAATACAATATAGTGCGGAAAACTACATAGATTATTGTCCGTTTCTCAAGTAGATAAGAAGGACAACGATTGAACATGCCATTTTCTATCAATGTGCATACATATATGAAGGTGCCGGAACTAAGCACGGATTTATACGATTAGGCTATATATGATAAGGTGATTTTGGAGATCCCGATAATAGAATGAGCTTCATTATTTAATAGCAGTATAAGTATATATATATATAAATATATAGTGAAAAGATGCGTTCTGGCGCGGAGAAGTTAAATAAAAACAAATAAACTTTCCTTGAAAAGAACATTGAGTTCGAAACTGCAGTCGGAGTATAATGATGTAGAAATCAAGAAGGAGGTTTATTTGTTTATTTTTTATAAATTTTTATATATAACATTGATTCATAGGGTTGTCAGCAGACCTCCATTTGACATCACTCACATTTGAAAAGTAGCAAAAAATAGCCCAATTCCATCGCTACAATGTACACTATATGACTGTGAAAGCCTGATATTTAAAACATGGTCGAACTAATGGGCAAGATAGGCTGGGCACGGAAATATCTGCGATGACTTATTGCGTATACTCATTGGAAAAAAATGTTAAATCTCTGGTAATTTTATTTATTTTACCTCTGAACATGCTGAATAGCAGATTGAAGAAAACCAATGCGAGTCAACATTCGAGTTACGAATTTATGTAGTGAACGCTGTGTTTGCAAGACCTTTCCAGGCCATGGACTCAGCCTGGCCATCCATAGATGATGGTTCGGAATGGCTCCGTCAGTTGCTGTCAGCGATGGAGCAGGTAGGCTTTAGAGTGGCAATCGAGTAAATAAATTTATAACAGATACGTAGTTCCATATGATGATTATATGTGACAAACACTTTGATCGGAAGCGCAAGCAGACGACGCTGCTTTTTCATGACGACGGATCATGGTCTTTGTACTTAGACCGATGTGGTCTTGCGTATGGAGTAGGTCTGTAAAGCTATCTCCTAACAAAAGCAATGAATGCATAATACAATTTAATCATGATTGGAAGGTTGATCAACTCGTTCGAATGTACCAAATGTTTTATGAGTTCGCGTGATTTTGGTTGTGAGAAGAAGCAATGTTTTGGGAAATGGGTCGGAACTGGCACTGGATCGGAACTGGCGACGTGACTGTACATATATGAAGGTGCTGGAACTAATCACTTCAGCGCTGTGAACCAAAGTGGCACAGATTTATTCGTTTAGGCTATATATGATAAGGTGATTTTAGAGATCCCGACCCCTAATATTATATTGTGAAGAGTAATTTATGTATCGCTGCATTACGTGGCCCACGTGGCCCACTCGGCGCTCTATTATGGAGCAGTAGGCTATACTAATCAGTAGGCTATACTAATCTCGCCCATCACTGGTAGGAGTCCATATTGGCATCCATGTTTAAACAGCTGGTCCATGTGTGAAAGTTTGTCAGTTACTTGCTGACGGGCGGTGGTTCTCTTCGTGTACTCCGGCTTCCTCCACCAACCAAACTGACTGTCACCATATGAGTGAAACAACCTTGAGTGTGACATCAAGCCAAATTTCCCTCTCCCCCCTCCTCCATGTTCAATCTCCTCACAGGCACAGTATTACGCCTTAACTACGAGCAGCTCATGTCAGCAGTATGACTTCCGTTGCCATGGAGGTCGGCTTGAGATGAAAAGCCAGGAGAAACACCTCAAGTTAGATGAGATCCGGAGGTAGACTCAAGAGAATATTCAATTCATTTAGATATATATGTTATCCCCTGATAAGGGAGAATACAACGAGGTCTATAGTTTGTGCTGTACCTCAAGTGCGGTGGATCACGATTTATACCGGAGAGGTGTAAAATCCTTACACCATTAATGCGCGAGGTCAGATGACTTCGACAGAATAGGCCGAGTGGTCGCGAACGAGTACAGTTTACTTTAAAAAGATGGCCGTCACGATGACGTCACAGTGATCTAGTATTTCAGGAAGCCATATTGGAATCATATATTTTCGATTTTTTTTTCTCTCAAAAACGAATAATTATAATAGAGAATAATTTGTTTTTGCTCAAATATATTATGATTTTACCATATGGGCACCATTTTGGATTTCCCAGGTTAGGTGTTATCCGCCTGTGTGTCCCATGTTATATGTTCATATAAAGGGAAATCTGAAAATTGATAATGTTTAAACGCTTCAGTATTAACCACAGCAAAATGATGTTTACATAACCAATTCCTCCAGGAATGAGAAGTTTATGCCCAGTAACCATCGAATACCAATAGAAACGGGCAATTGAACCAATGATCTCAGTTTGTACCCGTGGATCTGTGTCAAAATTCCGTCAATTGGATTATTACCTAATTACTAATAGTTTGATAAGCATTTCATTAGCCTATGAACAACGTATACTTGTTCTTTGGAAGAAAGTAAAATAAAACGGTAATGTTAACTGAGGAATAAGGCTATATCTAGCTCTGACTTATCACAATTCAAGCAAGGCATGCTTGAAGTACGCCACGCTGAAAACGCATTATGCATATATTTTTGTCCCCCGCCGCAACGCGGCCGGGGACTTTAAAATGGTTCTTGCTTCTTTGTGTCCATGGATGGCCGTGTACGTCCGTGCATGTCTGTTCGAAGCGATAACTTCCTAACGCTTTGTTGGATTCCTCCGAAATTCGGAATACGCATTCCTTGCCACAAGACGCCAGTCCGTATTGCATTTCAGCAACATCTGCCTGAAGGTGGCGCCACTGGTTCTCGCTTCTTTGTGTCTGTGGATGTCCATGTACGTCCGTGCATGTCTGTTCGAAGCGATAACTTCCTAACGCTTTGTTGGATTCTTTCGAAATTCGGAATACGCATTCCTTGCGACAAGACGCCAGTCCGTATTGCATTTCAGCAACCTCTGCCTGAAGGTGGCGCCACTCGTTCAAAATGGATCTTGGTGCATTGTGTCCGGGGATGTCAGTTGAATTCTTTACAAGCGATAACTTCCTTTGTCGCATTCTCCCGAAATTCGGCATATGCATTCCTTGCGACAAGACATTGGTTCAGCCACTGTTATTGCATTTCAGCAACATCTGCCTGAAGGTGTCACCACTGGATCTCGCTTCTTCATGTTCATTCCTGTCCGTGGATGTCTTTGCAAGTGATGTTCTTTGCAAGCGATAACTGCCAAATGCTTTGTTGGATTCTCCAGAAATTCAGCATACGCATTCCTTGCGACAAGACACCGGTCGCCGGTTTCAGCAACATCTGCCTGAAGGTGGCGCCACTGAGTTTCTCTTCTTCTTGTCCGTTCCAGTTAAAATGGGTCTTCAATTTTGCTATGAAATCATTCTATTCCACATCATATGATTTACCCTAAAGCTTTTGCATGAACCATATTTTATTTCAGAAGTATATTATGAAATAACTGGCGGGGAAATCCCCGCAGTACTGAATCCCTGGTTTTTGAATTTCGTGTCATCTTAAACGAAGGACAACATTTCCTTCAATTTTGCTATCAAATAATTGCATTCCACATCAAATGATTTACCCTAAAGCTTCTGCACGAACCATTTGTGTCCACACATGTAACTTACTATATTAATTACAAGTTCGGGTGCACACTGTGCATATGATCAATTTCCTGAATTGAACTGAATTCAACCTTGCTGGTCTTCAGACTGACAGATGATGGTATGCAGTTGTCAGAGCGGTTGTTCATGTACAGGGAGCTTTCTATGACTTTCATGTCAGCACACCACCACTACCTTCAAGGAGAGCATGTCCCCACCCCCAAGGTGCCAAGCCGCACCCTCTATCTCCCAAACTAGCCCTCGCCCGACCTTCATATATTGTGTTTGGGTATAATTCTGCCACCCGTCAATGAATTGCAACCCCAAAAGGCTTCATTTTATCAGGCACAGACCCATGTTTTTACCCCTCAGCCAATTTTGGCCATGGGGTATTGTCATCGTCTTGTACGTCCGTCTGTCCGTACGTCCGTTCATGAGCGAGATAGCTGGAAAATTGTTACGCTGATGAATTCCAAATTTGGTATGCTTATTTACCTACTCAAGGACCAGAAGCCTATTGAATTGGGACCTGATTGGGTGGGAACCTTAGCGGCCATCTTTAATTTCATGCAAAATGGATATGATCCATATCTCGAAAACCATTCAACTGTTCAATACGAAATTTGATATACATCATCGATATCGGTACATCAAGCAACTTTCAACGAATTACCAAACAGGCTTTTCTGATTAGCTGGAAACCCTGGAGGCCATCTTTAATTGATGCGAAATCGATAATGATACATATCTCGGTTACCATTCAATTGTTTTATATCAAAGTTGGTATACATCATCGATACATCCAGATACTTTGAATCGGGACCTGATTGACCGAAAACCTTGGTGGCCATCTTTAATTTATGCAAAATCATTAATGATCTCTATTTCTGATTCCGTTGGAGTGCTCAGTGTAAAATCTGGTATATATCTTTGATGCATCAAGAGACTTGAGATGACTGACAGATCTGGTTTCTTTGATTGGGCGGAAATCTTGGTGGCCATCTTTAATTTATTCAAAATCTTTAATGATGTTTATCTCTGATACCATTTAAATGTTCTATACGAAACTTGGTTTACAGCATCCATGTATGAAGACACTTGCATTAATGAATAACCACATTAGTTCCTCTGCGTGTCGGGAAGGATGGGCAGCCATCTTTAATTTATTCAAAACCATTAATGATCTCTATCTCTGCCACTGTTCAAATGCTCAATGTAAAATTTGGTATACATTATCGATGCATCAAGAGATTTGTGGAATGACTACCGGTTTCTCTGAATGGATGGAAACCTTAGGGGCCATTTTTAATTTGTTTTTGGCCAATAACTTGAGAACTGCATGCTCATCGGATTCTTCTCAAATTTAGCATGCATGTACCATGCTAGGAGATGTTGCATGGGATTGCCTTTCAGTCACTTGCATTTACAGGTGGCGCCACCTGGTGGCAAAATCCCAAATTTGTCTCCGGATAATACCATGACATAAGATGTCGCTTGAGATTGCTATTTCGCGCCACTTGCACCTATAGGTGGCGCCACCGGGTGTTAAAATCAAAATTTGTTTTCAGCCATTATCTTGAGAACTGCTCATCGGAATCTCCTCAAATTTAGCATGCATGTATCATGCCAGGAGATGTTGCGTGGGATTGCCTTTCGCTCACTTTTACTTACAGGTGGTGCCACCTGGTGGCGAAATACCAGATTTGTTTCTGGGTAATAACTTGAGAACCGCTCGTCAGATTCTTAAATCTGGTATGAATATATGACATATGAGGTCGCTTGGGATTGCGTTTGTGCTTACAGGTAGCACCACCTCGTGTCAAATCTAAATTTGATTTCACTCATCACATTTTTCTCCAATTTGGTATGCAGATAACATGTCATGATATGTCCCTTGGGATTGTATTTCACCTGCTTCTGCATACTGGTGGCGACACCTGGTGGAAAAATCTGACATTTGTTTCTGGCAATAATTTGACAACTGCTCATCGGATTCTTCTCAAATTTGGTATTCATATGCCATAAGATGCCACTTGGGATTGTGTTTCGCATACTTGTGCATACAAATCTAAATTTGGTTTCCGGGCAATAACCCCTTTTCAGATTCTTCCCAAAGTTCATATGCTGATACACTATGTCATGAGATGATCCTTGGGATTGCATCCTCGCCCACTTGCACCTATAGGTGGCGACACCTGGTGGCAAATTTAAAATTTGGTTTCCAGACAATAGGTTGAGGATGCATTCAGCTTCTTGTCAAATTTGGTTTGCAGATAATATGCCTTGAGATGTCACTTGGGGTCGATTCTCGGTTAAATAATTTCCATGCTTCACTGCTTGGAAACTATATTACAGAAGCAAAAAAACGTTCAGTCAACCGTTCTGAGTTGATTTTAAAACTTGGAAAGGCAGAAAGACCTTTCCGCATCCAATGCCTATGAAGTAGCAGTTGCCTCCCTCATGTATATCTCCCCCGAGACCAACAATGCTCAAAAATATTGCTGCCATTTCGGCTGGGGACTTAGCATCCTCTGGCTGGTTGTTGTTTTTAATTTTTGGCCTTATTTCTCAATTTTCAACGCATTTCGCAGTGTTTTCTAGAGGTAAATAATAATATAATTTAAAGAACACACCTGCGCCATATACAAATTAATTATCTTAATGGGGGTGTTTGACCCACTAGAATGGGTATGTTGTTTGTTTTTGTGGATGTGCGCCAAGTTTATACTTTAGCAAAAAAAAAAAAAAGAACAGATATAGAAATGCCTCTAGGATCTCCAGTGTCATGTAATTTATGATCAAATTCAATACGCCTCGTAATTATTCGACTATAAGTGTAACATGTGAATTATCGTTCTTCTCTGATTTCCTTCTTCTAATTCATCTCGTGTTCCTTTAATTTGTTTTAGGGGATCCACCCTCTTCTCATCCTTACATGGTTTGATCTATAAAAATGGTAACTGTACAGATAAACAAAAGGACCTTATGCAATACAGAAGTACCAAAATAAAATACTTCCACTACAAGAAATTGTTCAATTGACATGAAGTACAATATAATATTGTATACCCAGAAAAAATTCATGGCACTGAGTCTCATGATTCTCGAGTAACAGGGCCGTAAAGTAGTGCATTTGTGCAAAATAGTTGATTCCGAGATAAAAACAATTCCTATTGTTCTCTGTAAACATATGAAGATAAACGAACCAGAACCAGAATTGGTCTACTACTACTACTACTACTACTGATATGCTGTATCAAGCTGGTTTTGGTTATCGTTTATCTTCATATGTTTAAGAAAGAAATATGAGGTGTTTTCAGCTCAAAATTGGCGATTTTACACGAATACGCTATTTCACGGCCCTGTTGTTCGAGAATGACCAGCCTCAGTGTCTTGAAACTTTTCCGGTTATATAATATAATATCGTACTTCATGCTAACTGAACAATTTCTTGTATATGTAATATTTTATTTTTGACACTTCTACCGCACCTGTTCTGGGGCCATTTACCCACCTAAACATACATGGTCCTTTGACCTACCGACGGCAGCCCATAGCCGGTATATACAAGTCTACCCTTCTTGTAAAACAACAGGACAATCTGTATAATTCGAATACCATAGTAGATATTTCGAATTTACGTGGACGCATGTTGTTATTGACCAAGACCAAGTGTTTTCATATTGGCCTCGTTATAGGCCTTCGGTCAGCCGTATTGACCCTCGGCCTGCGACCTCGGGCCAATACGGCAGACTTTGGACCTATAAAAAGGCCAATATGAAAATATTTGGTTGATAACATATTAGAACTATATTTCTTTTAAAGATGCAGGAAGTTACTGTATATGAAGCAGTACAGTGAATTATTTTAAGTTTGTTAGTATGAAATATTTTACGGTATAGTGTAATTTATGTTCTGCTGTAAATTAAAGTATAAAAGCAATACATGTAAGTTATGGCAATTTTACAGTAAAAGTGTTCAGTGTACTGCAGTTTATATTTATGCCAATATATACTGTATTTTTTTAAGAAGCAGTAACACTGTAAATAATGTAATACAGTAAATTAATTACTGTTTTTAAACAGTATTATTTCTCGTATATGCAAATTTTTCTTTTGAAAGTCTCGTCCCTCGGATAACCGTTGAATGTGGTTGACAATCAACTCCAAAATACAGACACATATTGATTTTCAGAGTAGTGTAAAAAGGTCCGTTCCACAACACATGTGCAAGTGCGGGAGTATAGGGTATAGATGAGGTCACCAGGTAAGGCGGATCTACCCGCGGGTACTCGGTAGGGTAGGTCTATCCGCGGGTGAGATGGCGTGTAAAGCGGGTCAACGAGCGGGTAAATTGGTGGCTAAGGTGGGTCTACCCGCGGGTAAGGTGAGTCTACCCGCAGGTAAGATGGC